>JBBCBC010000009.1:5852345-6058323 GCA_037126765.1 Stenogyne calaminthoides
GTTGTTAAAATGTGCTTGCTTGGAAGAAAGCTATACAATTCTCATACCAAATTCACTCCGGGTGTGGGAAGTATACAGGCGGACATACTCGCTGAGTGATCGGAGCAAGGTATTATTGGCCTTTGCTTAAAGGATTATTGCGATACCATATAAACAGCGCGTGTCATGATTATACGGTATCTTTTCGCGCTTATTATAGTCCGCCCGAGAAGAAGAACTTGTTTAGTCTGACCCATAATATTTGTTGCCATGTGAGATGACAATCAGCCACTTTTCTAGCCCTTGCATCGAAATGGGTGTTCGGTGGTAGTAAATCAATTCTTATAAAATAGGCGAGAAAATTTGAAGCCATTGTGAAAGCAACTACCACTAAACAAAAAATGAAAAACATCATATGTAAACCCGGGCTGACTCGCTAGTGGCAGACCAATGGCAAAACAATTCGGCGGGAGTGAGTTCACTTGAGTATTAGCCTGTGGGGAATCAAAAACCACTATTCCATCCATATATCGATCAGGCGGACAAGTTAGGCGGTCAATAAATCATCAACATACCCTCAAGGAGGCTAAACTTAAGAGTGACTCTAAGGGGGGATGGGCCGAGGAACTACACGAGCACGTAGGCATGCATGACTTCAGAGCAATCAGGTGAGACTCAGTTTGCTTTAGCTTTTTATTGCTGAGCGGGTTATTAATCAAATCCAGGCATAGAACTGTGTGTTTTTTGGTGAACACTGTGGCCGAGCTACGCCTTTACTTTGTTGAACTTGTTGGAGAAAAAAAAATCTGGTAGACCTCGGAATGACATCTTTTAATAGTCAAAAAAATTTTATAACTCGAAAGTTCGGATCATGATTCAAAATCGGTGGCTCATCCTGTGAGCCGACAGGTCCCGGTGGTGTGTTAGGCGGCGTGGGAAGGCCATCCACCATTCAGGAGGCGCTTGCTAGCGAACCTCTGATTTGGAGGCGATGTGGAACTCAAACTCTGCATTATGAATCGTCAAATTTAGAAAAAATATTATATCAGTAGTGGTGAGCACAGAAAACTAAGATCGAAACTGGCTTTGTGTTTTAACGGTGATGGTGGCCTTGTGAAAAAATAAGTCGAGGCACAGTAATTACCGCAGTCCTGACATAGTGTGGAAAACCTGCACTTTCTCGCTGAAACTAGTGACCGACCACAAAAAGCAGGCAAGGGTGTCGCTTTCTTGAAAACCTGCCTTTCCGGCCGTGAAATAGCCGAGGCATCAGGCATCAGCCAGGTTATTACGAGTGTAAATTTATAAGCAAGTCCGCATCTCTGAAAAAGTTTATGAAAGAGTGTGGATAAGAGCCTCGAATTAAAGCTTGTATCATCGTGGTGTTTATTCATTTTATCTAATTTATTTGTACATATATACCCAATAATTCGCGCTCATGTTCATGACCGAGAATCGACAAAAGAATCCCGAATGAGGAAGCGAGGTTTGTGTTTGCTTGGTGAAGCGTGCTTGTTTCCATGACAAAGCACTGAGTGGTATGGAGTCACGCGTAAATAAGATGATGACGGAAGCGATGGTGATCGCCTTGATTCGTCCTTGAGCGAGGCAGTTGCACCCTAAATAAGCCAACCATCATGATTGCATAGCATTAAGACAATCATAAGCGGAATCCGTCGAACCTGGAACCATCGGATGGTTGGGTTCTTTATATATGGAAAAACGGTATTGTGGCCCGAACATATAAGAAGACTTGATTAGTCAAAGTATAAAAGATCGTTCAAGGCTGACGAAACAAAGGTATTTCAGCTAACAAGGGCTCTTCCGGCTACAAACCCGAGAAGAAGTTTAAACTTGAAGTCACGAGAGGGAGAGTAGTAAGAGGAGTTTTTATCGCGTTATGCTCACCATGAGTGCCATGCTGCAGCCACCAGGCGTTATCTTTTCGCCACCGTCAAAACCTTGGCTGTTGTTAAGTCACGGAATTTTATCTCAGGCTGCTGCGTGTTGAGGTTATTCCTACTTCGGCTGTGGCGATCGCCTCATATTGTAGGAGGATCATGCAGAACATTACGGTAAAAATATGAAAGTCTCCTGTATCACGAAGAAATTCGGCAAAAGGGAAGTCGCGTGACAGGGGGCCAGGAGGATAATCGACCAACCATTCTTCCCGGATGTTGGTTTTAAACTAAAACGAGTTGGTGTGGGAAAGCAAGTGTTGTCTGTATGACGTCCAGCAGGCGTAAGAAAGTTGATCGTCTACATGCCAGTAATCTCTGTGAACATCTTCAACATCATACTTGCGAGTTTACAAAGTCTGGGGAAAGGGCTCATTATCAGTCGGTGCGGGCGAAATGGCGGTCATCATCGCCCTATTCGCGCCATCAAAGTCTTTCGTCGCCGCGATCGGACACTCTTGCTCCTGCAGAAGCATACGGCTCACCGTAACCAGTATGGTAATACTTACATTTTCTTTCATCCAGTGTCCTCGTCGCCGGATGAAATTAAAATACATCTCGACTCCTCGCGAATAAAATCGAGGTGATTTCGCGGAGATCGTGGAGGAGTGGGAGATGGTGACCAATGACTCACGGTTTAGACGAACCGCAGACTCCCGATTCGAACTTTGGTGATGACATTCGACTTTCTCGAGGATAAAGTCATGACCTTCTGGCGATGACCCAGTAACTTCAGCGTCGAACTTTCCATTGCCTCAAGTATCCGATGCACCATTTTAGTATTCTCTGCCTTCTGGCGTGAAGATGAAATCGGCCTTTATGTGGCTCCAGCCATATTCTCGTGGCTTTTCGTACCTGGCGATGTCCGATCCACCGTTTTAGCAAAAGTATTCTCGCGCTACCATTGATAGAATCATGGTATTGGCGTTACGGCTTCACGCTTCTCGGCGTTGGCTTTGCGCGCTACTGGCGATATTCGGTCCGCCATTTAGCGGCTCATTATCCGTGACTACCGGCGATAGAGATTACGCGTATTCATTGGCGTTGTACGTGCCGCGCAGTGGTGATAAACGAAGCATAAAGACTTCGTCACAAGAGGGCTCCGTATCTCGAATCTGGCACCAAAAAATCAACTGATGGCGTACCTGGGAAGATCTTGAACACGGAGACTCTGGCGATTCAAGAATCTCGGACATTATTTTTACCGCGCACTAAAGCCGCCAAAATAACAGGAGCCGAGCAAGGAGGTATGGCGACAACAAGCTTTGTGTTCTCCGATTTGGCATCAATTGAGTAGTGGTAATGTCCTCACTCAGCGAGCAAATGGGAGATACGGATGAAGAAGGAATGATTGCCTTGGATCGCTACGAGGAGAGCGAAATACCAGTCTTCCTACCGGGCGCTTCCATGATCGAGGGCCCCCATGGCCGAATCTGAAATGGCCCGGCCCAGGGGGGGAGGTATTGTTGTCTGTCAATAATCTTTACGTGTCACGTGCTCACTCGACGAAACCGTAGCCGATCAAAACACCGGTACCGTAGCTATCGGAGACAAGTTTCTACTTTGATTTGGATACACGTCGCTAAATCCATCACAGCGGCATGCTTTCGCCGGGGAAGCCGCGCCGATTTAGGGGACGGCGGATGGTCTTTGGGCGCGGAAGCCATCTATCTTCAAAAAGTTGTGCTCTAAAGCGTACCTGAAGTGACCATTCAACAAAGAGCGGAGAACCACGGGTAATGGTCCATGAAGAAACTTGAACGAAGCAGAGAGAGAAGGAAAAGGAAAAGCAGGATGAGCAGAGAAGGAAAAGAGCTGGCTTGGGATGAACATAGAAGGAGAAGACAAAACCAGTGAAGGCAGAGGAGGAGGACCATTTCTAGCCTCCGGCGGCGGCAAACGGCGTTTGGTTTCTGACAACGTTTTCGGGGCAAGCAGCACTATCGAGAATGACACCGTGAGAGGTCGGAAGAGTGGAGAAAGTGTGCGCCCGCCCCTAGGGCGAGCAGAATCAAAGGCAATGGTGTTTGACTTACGTGGCGCTTGCTGGCACGACCTGGGAATTACAGGCCACCGTGATGGGACCCCGCAGCCAGCGAACCTGAGAATCGGGTCACCAGCGCCACCATTACACGGATGACAAAGGCGGAAACTTCTTGAGCGGTAAGGCAAATGTCAACCAAAACTGAGCGACGTGGCAACACCGCATTGATTAGTGCGTATTGGCATCGCCCTGACCGTGCGCGAGGACGCAACGGCTCGAAGCGAAATAGCTGTGAACATCGAATCTGTAAATGGGCCAAAAAGAACAAAAAGAAGGGTTAGGAAAATTCCCAGTACTCACACATATTCCAAATCTGCATCATCTTTGATAGAAGGAAGTTTTCTACGAGGAAGTAGTATTGATATTGTATGCTTGAACCTCGCAATATAAACATCTTGGCTTGGAATGCCCCCAGTAGTCATTTATTGATGGTGAAGGGTCAACAATTTCTTGTTATTCTTTGTAATATTGTCTGCGTGCTTATTTTGTTTTGTGAGTTGTTTTAAAATTAGCCCACATAGTATTCGTTAAAAAATGACTTGCAACCTTTATTATAAAGAGACCGCTCTCCTGGATGTTCTTCATGAAGAAACGGAAAAACTTTTCGATAATTCTTATTATGGTAAAAGTATTTATGAATGGAATATTGATGGTGGGGAGTGACAATCATATTTTTTTACTCAATATCATCGTATGCTTATGTATGGATTACGCATGTAGAACTAGTGGTAATAATGATTTATCTTTTGCCGCAGACTATCCTTTGTTGGTTTTCTTTGGTTGAAACAAAGGTTGATGGATAATTATTTAACTCCCATAATAGAAATGACATTTTAATTCTATTAAAATTGAAGATGGTGGTAGACTAATGATGTTTATTCTTTGGTTCTTCTTATTTTTAGATCATTTCTTGGTCGATATACGATAAATATATGAAAATACTAGAACTCTTCTTTTTAAACATGAAGTGTAAAACTCTTCTTGATTTGAGATGGTACAAAAGATACTTTCTTGTCTCGAATTTATAAAGTTCACAAATATATGTGAGGATATTTGAAAGAATAATTTGTTGATGGTCTTCCTCGTTTTATTTGTTGAAAGAGTTAAAGTTAAAAATTGTAAAAAGACTCTGAATTGATTCATTGTAGGTCTTATACTTTTTAGCCGTCATTTATTATTTGTGTTATTTAAGGAAGGATTAAATCTTTGTAATGAACTCAAATTAAGAATCAAATTAAAAAAGACAATCTTTTTAGAAAAGAAAACAATTAGGTCAATTATGTGACCAATTTGGATTAGATAATCATAATTCTAAAAATAGTTTCTAAAAAATAATAAAAAGGAGATTTTTAACAAATACTTATAGAAAAAAAAAACATCATTCTAAGAATAAAGATAAAAAAAGGATGCATAGAACATGATAAAAAAAAAAAAAATCCTTTAAAAAGAAAAAAATATAATACAATTATTTGTAAAAAATTTATAATAGAGGCACAGTCGTTATCTTAATTATTGCTAGACAAGATTAAAAATCTTGATATTAATGAGGCTCAAAAAACTCTTTTTAAAATTGTTATGAATCCTATCTTGATTGAATCAGGAAAAATCTTATAATAATTTGCTCTTCTATTGAATCTACATCGATTGATGAAGTTTTGTTAAATCGATAAGGAAAAATCGATGATTGTATGCTTAAAAGTAAGCCTTGTCTTAAGCTTGTCGATTAAATACTTGATGATAATATTGATAATGAGTATTACAAACTCATGAGTCAATTTCAAAGATATGAATAATAATGTTTTGACTAATAATACTATTTTAAAATTCTTAAGCAATTAAAGATTATGGTTTTAAGATGATAAAATCATTGAGCAATTACATGATTCCTGTATAAGAATGAGGATAATAATAAAAACTAGTCTTTCTAATAAGATTGATAATAATTATTATAATATGGGTGAATTAAGAAGAACTTAACGGCTTAAGAATAAAAAATAATCCTAGGTAACTATTAATATGATTTAATTCATGAGATTAATAATCTTCAGAGCGTGTCAAGATTCTTAAAAACCGGAATCTTTGACCTTTACATTGCGTCTTTCTTTCATTGAGAAAGAAAAGGGAAAATTGAAGATAGTGAAACTAGCTCAACTACTTCTTTCTCAATTCTTAGATTCTAGTAATGTTAATATTGATAAAAATCATTTTATCTACTATTAACATGATTATATCTCAAAAATGGTACACGCCAATTTCCCTATTTATAAATAATTCTTATAAGAAAAGATTTTGTATTATATGATTGATAGTGGTCTTTGACTTAAGTGTCATCTGAGTTAGGAATAATTCCTACTAAGTTTTTTTGAAAAAGGGAAAAACGTTCCACTACAAAGTCACCGAAACTTCAACCGGATCTGAAAATTATAAAATTTATGCACTTTGGTTTGAAACTGAACTAAAGTGCCACGTGCTTTAGTTTAAATTTGTATACTGTTTGTAATGTTTCTCAATCTTGTATCTAGTTGTAATTTTTCTTGAAAAAACTACTCTCTCTCTTTCTCATGCGAATTTCTTTAAAATTAATTACAAGCTTAAAAATGCTTATGTTTGTGTTGATGGTTTTTTGTATTTCTAATGACTTTCTTATTGTTGAAGACATTACTAGTCAAAATGATTATTGGTCTTCCTTTTTTTATTTAAATTTATCCTCTTACCTTTGTTAGTGAAGGAGGTATTACAATTACTATAATGGTAAACTTTATTCACTTTCGAGTTTATTACTAAACTTATTCATAAGATTCTTAATTTTGATTCAAATCCATATTAAAAGTAAAAATCAATTTTATTAAAGATGAGCTTAATTCTACTCCTTATTAATGATAGATTAAAAAATCTAGCTTGGGATAAAATCAAATTTTAAAATAACAAATTTATATAGAGATTTGCAAAAGATTTTAATCTTTTTTGGGATAAAAAAAACATATAGTTTCTCTTTCCTTATAGGGGAAGATTTCAAAAAAATAAAATTCCTACTAAGTCAGACCTTGTCAAATGAACTCACGAATAATTAGAGTTATGCAAAAAAAGAAATATCTTCCTTATTCTGAGAAGAAATATTACTCCTTCTAAATCACCGGTCTTGTCATTTTGCTTTTTTATGTTAATAAGCGTTACGAGTAGGAGCGAGGTTCCTAGATTAGTTATTAATTATAAACTTCTTAATAAGATTTTTTAAATGGATTAGACATCCTATTCAATAAGAAAGATCTTAGCAGCCAGTTAATCCAATGCCACTTACATCTTCTCTAATTTGGTTGTTTAAAAAAGCAGGGTTTTGGCAGAATTCGATTAATCAACTTTGATAGGTATAAAAGCGTCTTCAATGTTTCCATTTGGTCATTACAATGGGTTTTATTATGCCTTTAGGTCTTAGAATGCTCATACAATTTGACAAATTGAATGATATTTTTAATCCCTATAGTGATTTTTTATTATTGTCTATTACAGTGACATCCTTGTTTTTCTAAAAGATATTGAAATACATTTTAAACATTTTTGATATGTTCAAAAACTTAGTCATTAAAAATGGTTTAGTCATTTCAAAACCTAAAATGGTTTTATTCAGAGCAAGTTAAATTTATTGGTCATATAATTTGAAAAGGTAATATTTTATTCCTATTGAGCGAAGTATTGATTTTTAGCAAATAAATTTCTTGATATTATAACGATAAAAACTTAGTTACAAAGATTTTAGGAATGTCTTAATTATGTGTCTTCTTATATTAAAATCTTGTTGAAGATCTATTATTCTATATGATATGACTTAAAAAAATCCTTCTCCTTGAATAAATAATCATATTGAGTTGTTATTAGAATTAAAGTAAAAGTTAAGAATATTTCCTTGCCTTATGCTTGCTAATCCCTCATAGGAATAAATTGTTGAAGCGATGCCTCGGATTTGGGGGTATGGTGGTATTTTTGAAATAAATTAATCGATAATAAAAGGATTACATTATTAGATTTTATTAGATTAAAAATGGAATAATAGTCAAAAGAATTATTCGATCACTACTAAAGGGGTTTTTATCTATTTGTAAATGTGTTCTTAAATTCCATGATGATTTATAATAAAAAAATTTACAATTTATCTTGATTGTAAAAATTGCTACATTTATACTCTTCAAGATTTTTGAACATAATGTTTCAAAGCAAATGTTTTGCGCTCGATGGCAATCACATCTTGCTTATTTTTGATTTCAACATTATCCATAAGCAAGACAAGATAATCATCTTCCGGATTTTTAACTTCGTGAATTTATTTCTTCGTAGCGGTTATGGTCGTTACGAAAGTCCTTATTCCTCTTGCTTATAGAGGAAGAGGAGAACACTCTATTTTTGACAAGGGAAGAAATCCTTTTTATAATCGAGAATATTTTATTGTTGGTTCTTAACAAAAGAAAAAATGTTCAAAAGGAATTTCAAATTCCTCAGTTAAACGTAATAAAATATTCGGTTGAGGACAATTCCTCAAAACAGGATGATGGATATCATATACTTAATTGTTCGAGAAAGAATGCACTACTTTGATTCTCCCAAAGAGAATTAATTCATATTGAAGATGATGATGAAAAGTTCAAAAGAATCTCCATGGATTCTTATGGAAAATATATCCCAAATTGTGGATGAATTTGTTGAATCCTACAATACTAGTGGTTTCTATAAAAATATTCTTATTGGTCTTGGCGATTGTGGAAATCAACATTTTTCCACCTAAGGGTAATAATATTAATTACTCTAAGTTCATTTATTAAAAAGATCATCCAAATGCCAAAGAATGGGGGTATTTCTCCTTTGGTGAAAAGAAGAAGATGTTGAATAAATCAACAAAAATCAATTACCGATCTGATTCTGGGGATTACCTTGAGAAGTTTTTTATAAAGACTCTATTTTTATCACAATTCCAAGCATTCGTACTTGGTGGATTAAATTATGTGATAATATTGGAAGGAATCAAAATTCCTAATGGTTTTTCTCTGGTGAGGAGATTTTTTTTTTTAGTGACAAATGTTTTGCGGAGAAGAGGTCAAACCTCTCTTAGAAGAATACTCTATAGTATCCTCTTCTCTCAAATCTCCACATACCAAGTGGTAAAACCATTTGTATGTTTTCATTTTGTCGGGACTCCATGGAGTGCGGAATGGAGACGATTTTGGTTATCTGAAAGCTGGTATTCACTTGTTTTATGGAGATTTATTCCACTTAGATTTTGGAATAATCTTAATATTCTTTTGCAGGGTTGATGAACTTACATGACCGAAAACATTGATAGGATTAAATTCGAAATGGATTTTTACAAGAAAGTATTGAGGGATTCATGCTCTACAACCACCATTGCTTCTTTTTGAATACTCGAAGTATTTAGGTATTCTCTCTAAAGAAAATTGTGTGATCGATATATGGATCGATAAAATAATCATTAGGAGATATTAATTTTAGTTGGTTCAAAATGCGATAACTTCTATATTTATCTGGTTACGATCTTGAGACGCACTCAAGATCAAGCGAAGGTGCAGATCTTTCTTTACCGCAGCTTTTGACTTGTTCAGCACTCTTTAAAAGAGTTAAAGATAAAAATTAATTTTTATGGAATGATCCTGCCCAAATGGTTCTTTCCATCCATTTCGGAAAAGGATGGGACATTCAACATGGAATAATCTATTAGAACTATTCTACCTCTTGGGTAATCTGAGTGATACATTATAATATCTAGAAGAACTCATACGATATTTTCATTGAAAATGAAAATAATGTTGTCAAAAATAAATTATCTTAAAATTCTTAAAAAGAAGATAAAACTTTTTGGAAGAATGGATTACATGGATTGAAGCCTCAATTAGAAGAAATGAAGGATGGTTTAATAATGCTCCAACAATTGGCGGGATTTAAAGGAGACTCTTATGCTCCTGAAAAAAGCAATTATTACTCTTTTATTGTGATTTAAAAAGGATAAAAGATATAATGTATATAATGCAAGATATGATTACAAATAATAACGAATAAAAGTTACTCGTTGCATCGTCACTGACGAGACAAAATCTTGTTAGGAATATAATTCTTATTCTGCCTTTTTACTTTTTGACTTTTGCGGTTTTTATTTTCCTTTTCTTTCTTTTTTATTTTTGAAATCCCAAAGTTTTTCATATCCGACTCTTTCATCTATTTATAGGTTTGTATTTTCTTTTTTGGAGAGCCTTGGTTTACTCTCCCTCTTTTTCTCTCTCTGTCCTCTAGGTATTGTAAACCACCAAGCCTTGTAATAATTTTGTTTATAAACTTGTTTATGGTTGTAGCTCATTAAAAGGTATATTGTTGTTTTATTTAAATTATGTATTAAAATTTTTATTTACGATGATACTTCGCCTCAATAGTTATTACAAATTGTATAATTGAATCTTCTCTCTACCATCATGGCATTTGGAATTATATTCCTATATTTGATCTGTAATTTGATATATAGTGGGAAGTTGGTTTTAGAATTTAGATTTGAGTTTTCTAGTGATATCTATGGAGTTAACTATGTGGGCTATGCCCTTTGCATTTATATCAATGAATAAACACGAGGCGTTTTAAGGGGTGTAAAAAACTTTTTTAAGTTAAGCTTCATAGACTATATGAAATTCTCGATAACTTTATCACAATTTTATAAAAGATCGCGGGATCTTATTGATATAGATCTTCTCTAGCGTCCTCCTTTTATTATATGGCGTTGCCGTGCACTTGTTTAACAAACTTACTCATGGAAGAACGTTTATATTTGCAAAAAAATATTAGCCTTATTATTTTTAATACATTTTTTAATTTTATATAATTGACATAATAATAACAAATCTAGGTTTATCAAGTTTCATTTCAATTGAAAGTTATGATAATAAAAATTATTAAAAAGTTTGTACATATACAGTATAGTTGTGTAGTATTAATTTATATTTTGGCCAAATTTTCTTATTTGTTTTGAGGAAAATAGTTCTTACGTATGAATAATTTTTCCCAATTAAGAAATAATAAAGTCTTATGAATCTTCGGGTGCAGACCCAAAGCTGGTGTATTTTAGAATTATGGAATTTATTATATTAAAAATACAATTTTATTTATATTGAACCGTGTAACTATTTGTATAAAAAATAGTGCACTATTCAATATAAATTAATTGCAACTTCGATGTATAACAATCATGCGATTAAAAATATCTTGTAGTGTAAGATGCATTGAACATACAAAACTTAGTCAAAATAATAAACATCATTGCACTTCAGCATCTAACTGTAATATCAATCCACGTTTAAATATGTAATTATTATGTATGTCTAATAAAAAGAAAAAAGTCATAAATAAATTATCAGTTTCACAGTGCTAATGCTATTGTTTTTTTTGTTTTTTTTAGTTGGGAAAAAAAATTTTATTGATGTTTGTGTATAAAAATATGCCAAATAAAATGTTGTATTTACACAGAGATCATAAATCCAAATTTTCTCTAGAATTTTTTTTAAACCAATCTTTCCATAGCGAAAAATGTACCTAAAATCGAAATTTAGCATAATATCAGCATAAAAATAAATCCTTTTATCTCCCGACAATCATCGACAGATTATGTATATCAAAAATCTTCTTATTTCTCCAATTCAACAACACTGACCACCACATTTATATACTGTGCAATCATATTTACCTCTTTTTGTAAATATATTAGCGTGCATTTTTGTAATGAGTTTGTACGATTGTGAATATATGTCGATATGACGGACATAGTAACACGATCCCCAAATTTCAGCGACAATCGGACAACTCAAAAGTGTCAAAGTAATTAAGCTATTTAGAAGCGTCCACACATTCTTGAATTAAGACACATGGATGTGTTAAAAAAGGATGATGTCTTGGATAGTATTAATATTTCATTGAAATGTATTAGTTAGTCAGGTATCATGTGTGCAATTCAAAATATTAATGTTTTTACCTAATAAAAAATATTTGTTTGAGTGATCTAGAAATGCGTAAGCAGGATCTCAATCTGTATAGTCGGCATCTACCCTCAAAAATGTTAAAGCGTCAATATTTAAATTATATTTACGTCTTCTTAGTAAAATTTAACCGTCTCCATAGCGTGCCTCTGAATTGATAGTTTTAAACAAATTGTAAAATATTTTTACATAAGACCAACACTTAATAGAAAAACATAGAAACTTGTTAATAGCCTTCACACTCAACAAATGAATATATAAAAATTCAAAAGTAGTTTTGAGGAGCATATCATTGTACTAAAATCAAATTCAAGGCGTTGTTGATTTTTAAAACTGAATCAACCTATTCAAGTTCAAGTAGAGACCCCCCTTCAGAAATAGCATTCTTTGCCACAACAGCCAAACTGAGCCATCAAAAAATTCATCCTCCCTAACTTCCATCACATCCCTAATCATCTTCTCAATCAAGATTCTATCGCACGTATCTTTCATATCCAATCGATCCTCCCACCCTCACTCACAAACCTACTATTTGTCATTTTGGTCCCACATAAGGCCAACAAAAGCAACGGAGGAACCAATTACAACACTTTCCATAATCGATCCACCTTTGTCGTGAAGAGCGCTGGATAAACTGAATCTTTAGCTAAAAACTTGAGGCACCCAATCCACCATCAACCCTCTCGACTTTTGTACCTTCACTCTAACTCACGGAATCTCATTCTCATTCCCATTCCGTTCCCATCACCGTGCACAATGGAATCAGACCTTATATTATAAAATCTCTGCCCACACTAATAACCAACCCATACCAAAACTCCAACATTTCATCCCTTGTAAGTGTAGTAATAATACTTCCAAAGCTTACATATATCACAAATTGCTAGGCTGAGAACAAAGGCCAGGCGATGCAACTATAGTCCTCTTTTCCAAGAAACTACCCGAAGAGTGCAATGATTCGATTCCCTGATTTCTCAATGCTTTCAAAATGTGCATGTAGGGGGCCAATGGAATACACACATTGGGGAATGTGATCTGCAGTTTGATCAAGAATTTTTCCTTCCAAATCTTCAAATGTATTCAATATGAGCCCTGAGGCTTTAAGTGTTCTCTTAGTCAATGTTTTTGGCTGTCACAAAATCCAGGATCATCAATGCTTTCTACTCGGCAAAGTCCTGGAATGTCGCGTCGACGGAAAATGTTTTCCATTCCTGGAATGCTTGTTACCATTAAGTCCATTTCTTTCTTTCTCCAGTATGCTAATTTATCTTCATGCTTTCCTGGATCAAGTTTTGCAGCAATGAGGTGCTATATAAGAACATATTTGAGGAAGTGGGGCCTTTGATTTTTTTTTTTTTTTCCACTTTCTCATGTATAATTTTTTTATTTAGATTTTTTAATTTATGAACAGGTTTTCTGTACTAATTGCATTGTGTTATTAAATTGTATTTTTTTTTAAAATATAT
This sequence comes from Stenogyne calaminthoides, assembly GCA_037126765.1. NCBI lineage: Eukaryota > Viridiplantae > Streptophyta > Magnoliopsida > Lamiales > Lamiaceae > Stenogyne > Stenogyne calaminthoides. The sequence goes on from JBBCBC010000009.1 coordinate 5,865,808, forward strand.
GTAATTTGTAGTATTAAAATATACAAATTATTTATAATAAAATATATATATCTGTGTAGGTTCTTGTTTTAAAAAAAATAAATATATTTTTTTAAAATCTTATTTAATTCTGTGATCTTTACAAAAATTTGCCTTAATGAATTGGATGTTTAGTATACTAACTTGACTTTTTTTATTTTGTCTTATTCTCTAATAATTGTTTACCAAATAAATTGTCTTCAAATGTTGAGGAAATAATCCTTTTTTTACCAACGTCGCCATATTTTAAATCATGCATTTAATTATCAGGTCTCAGGCGCACTTGGGATTTCTCTATCATAGGTTGTACAAGATTTAAATTTAGTGTATGTTTAATGGCTAGTGGTAATTATGACTCCTTAAATAAGCTAATCATGACTACTATTTGCCAATAATTATTTTGTTTTGTTTTTAGCTGTTGTTGTCATTTTTTTCTTCCCCAATAATGGGTTACGGAGTTTAAAAATATGTAAATATATTAGGACAAACTCTTCTTTTTTTTTTTTTTTTTTTTCCTAATATAGTTCAAATTCTTTTTTTCTCTACACTTAATAAAAAACAAAAAAGCTTTTGTATGGAACGGTTTTATTCATGAAGTAATCTGATATATATGAAATCAGCACTCAACTAATGTTAAACCGTTAATGTAAAAATTATATAAGGCTACGTTATGAGGCAGATTACTTTATAAAGTGTGTCTTTTAATTTAAAAAAATTATTTTTTATCATTTTGTAACATATTTACACTTCTTACTAAAAAATAAATGCATGGTACTTTATGAGTTCTTGCCGATCTGGTAAAAATGAAACTCCGCCCGTCCCATTAATTCTTCTAGAAACTCGCATTTATTTTGTCATGAATCTATTCTCGTACATTTATAAAAATATCTGTTTATCTTTATTACCAATAATCAGCCCAACAATTCTTGATTATGCGTTTATCTTTCTTTCATGAAAAAATAGCTTTTTTTTTTTTTACATAGACACAATCTACCCTAATCAATTATTTTTATCTCTTTTTATTTGTTTTTTTCTTAAATGTTGTGCCCAAAAATATGAGAATAGATCGTTGGACGGATGGGCGTATATAATATAGTGAGGATAAAAATATCATAAAATATTAATAAAGATTTTTTATAAAAAATAAAATATTATCATCTAAAACATTGGTAAAAATCACCGTTAATTTTATCTTATTAATGATAAAAATTCTTTACGTATTTTATTCTTTATCGTTTTATCGCATAAAATATTAATATTTCTTTTTCTGGCCAATTCTGCATCGGCTTTTTCGACTTTCGTATAAAAATCTCTTAAGCAATTTCTTTTCCTACACATTTTATCCTTTATTCTTATTATATTAAATGTTTTATGAACGATTGAAAATATCAGAGTTTGGAAAGGAGAAATAAAAGTTCAGGAAATATTAATAAAAGGCATTTTTTTAATTTTAGAATATTATTTAAAACAAAGAAAGTTGTGAATTGGGTTGAACGTACCTTTAGAAAAGGACCTCCCTGCTTCAATCATCTCCTGAATAAAAAAAAATACCGCCCAAAAGGAACACGCTGCTGGTCTGAAGTATACACCACAGAATCCCATCTCTTCCCCAATCACCGGAAGCGTAAACTCAACACCCATCCATGATCACGCAGCTCACGCCTCCGATTCCCGCCGTCGCTCCAGCGCATCGGTGGACTCCATCAGGCAGCGACTGGAGAACCGTTTTGTTAAGGCTCATTACGGTATCCACAGCGTGCCAGCCGGGCGCAGGTAATCTTCGAGGGAGGCCATCGGAGACGGTGGCGACGCGGAAACCGGGGTGGCGGACCGGGCGGATTGGATGGCGGCGTGGTGGCGTAGGAGGCCGTGGGTGTGCTCCGGAGAGAGTGACGTGACGTGGAGGTCGGAGAGGGCAGAGGACCTCCGCGAGGTTGAGCATCAGGCTCACGTGGCCTTAGAAGTGGTAGAGAGGGCGATGAGGATGTGCGGCGGCGGCGGCATTGGGCGACTTAAGCTGTGATTTGTTGGTGGTTCGTCATCTTGAGATTTGGGTTCAAGTTTGAAGTTGGTAGAATCGAATTTGGTTTTGTAGGTGTTGTATTAAATATCGGTCAAACTCTTTTTATAGAATATAGTTTAAATTTCTTTTTTGTCTTTTTAGTTTTTAAATCACTGGAATTTTTAGTCATATAATTTTCTTTTTTTTTTGTTGTCATATAATTTTATTATTTTAGTTTTTGAATAAATTTAGTCTGTAAATTTTTTGTTGTTAATTTAATCTGAAATAAGCTTTAATAATAATAAATTTTTTATCTAAAATTGGAATAATGTCGTTTTCCGTTTTTTATTTGAAACTTTTTCGTGAGGATCTTTATATTTGGGCTAGCGTATATTTTTTTTTAACGTTTTTGAAATTTGGGCATATATAATTAAAATTTTAAACTTAAAATTAAAACAAAATTGATGGGAAGAATTAATTGAACCTTTTAAAATAATGTAGTAGTCAAATGTGACGTTATTTGCACTGCGTAATGACAAAAAATGAAGTTATTTGACCGGTTTGGAGACTAAATTAGACGTTGTCGAGTTATTTTAGATTACATCATATAAAAAAAACTTATGAAATTAAATAAAATTTGAAATAAGTTATCTACAATTTTAGCGATTCTTTCTACGTCTTAATTTTTATGATATAATTACCTCTACGAAAAAAAGAGTGCATGCATGTGTGTACGTGAGATCGTGAATGTGACCGCACATAGATGTCGCCACATGGGTCTCTGGCATGAATCGGGCGACCTGTCATTGACCTAGTGGGAGATAGACGATATCTGATGAAATGCAATATATTATAAAATAATCACCTACAACATAATTGACTATGTAACATTTTGTTTGTAACACTTTTTTTATAACAACATAATTTATGGTAACACTATTCTAATTTATATATTTATGTAACGCTTTATGTACCACTTTATTAATATGTAACACTTGTATGTAACATTTTTAAATATATATATAACACTTCTTGGTAATACTATTATATAGGTTCTGAACCTCGATGTATTGACTTTTTCATATATAACGTTTTTTAGCAACAACAAATAAAAGTAACACTTTTATGTGATACTTTAACATAATTATGACTTTTAGGTAACACTTCTTCTAAATATATGTAACATAATTTAGTAACACTTTGTATTAATATTTAAATAAATAAACATATAAACATAATTATTTTATAATATACAATATATAATAAATAAATTAATTATATGTATTATGTGCATTACATTTTATTGTATATATTATTTGTATAGAATAATTTATTATATTTTTTATTATCTTAGCAAATGCTCCTCACGTCAGAAAGCGTTCTTTCTTTCTTTGTTTTGTTTTTGGGCCGGGTTTTTATTAGTTTTGAAATGATAAAGTAATTTTTTTTAAAGATCATGTAAAAAGTGAGAAATTGGATATAATGTCTTGGCAAAATCACTTTGTCGTTTGAAATCTACTAATAAACAACTACATTATTAATTATGCGGCGTTTTACTGAGGGCAGGAGAATAATAACTTCTTTTTTTTATAAATATATTTTGCTAATAACTTAAATTTATTTCATAATAAAATATCTATATAATTATATTTTTTATTTAAAATTATAGTATAAAATAAGTATACTAGTAGGCCCGTATTATTGTTTGTTTTGTACGTTGAGACTCTTTAAAAATACATAATAATGTTAAACAATGCTATATTTTGGAAAAAAAATAAAAAAGGAAAAAAACGAAATATCATTTTAAAGTATAATTATTTTCAAAAATTTGCTATACATCATTTTTGGATTAGCATAGTTGGTAGCCCATAGCTAGTTGAACCATGGGTCAAAGGTTCAATACTAAAGGAATTACATTTTTCACTTTTTTCGCAATTTATTTTCTTACAAAAAGTGTTACCCTAAAGTTCATTTAAAACATTTTAAAATTGTTACACCATAAGGTGTTGCGTCCTTGGTAACAACTTTTTAAAAAGTGATACTACATAAATGGAGGCCTTTCATTAGGTACAAAATGGACAACAATATATTCTCTTGAAATGCGATTAAAAACTTTATTACTCTTAGTTACAAAAAACCATGAAAAAATGGCCATTGTGCCCTTGCTTTCCTCCTTCATCCTTATTTTTTACGTTTCTTTCATTCACCAATTAGCGTCAAATTAATTTTAAATACCGACCGTTTTTTGCATAAACCTGATTTAGAATTTACTACATTTTTAAAAACATATTTTAATAAAATTTCAAAATTTCATGAGTAAAATTCAATTTTTTCATTGCAATAATTCATTTAAAACCTTTTTAAACCTTCGTTAACTTTTCCAATCCCCTACTTAAAATATTCATTGCAATAATTCAAACTCAAAAATTCATTTTAAATTCAAAATTTGTGTCAGTACATGCCTTTGTGATTAAGTATTTAAATTAGTCTCCTCTAAAAATTCAAAATATTTTACCAGCTTTATAAAATAATTGAGGTTGAGTGCAAAATATATTTACTGATCATCAAAAAATTTTACAATTATATAGAATGGGGTGAGAGGAAAAGATCGGTAGTATATAATTGTGGGTTGGTCATTTGAATATCTTTCTACAACATTTTATACACAAAAAAATTGGTTCTAAAAAAAAAAATTACAAAAACATTACTGACTGTGCAAAAAATATCCTTGCACAATTGTATAAAAAGAATTTCAAAAATTATCCACCGTCGACGTTTGATGCAACATTACACACTTGCTAACGATGAACCTTGAAGAGATTTGTTTCATTTTGAAGCTGTTCGCAATATCATGCTTCAATTCGTCGTAATATCATATCAACACAAGGAAAAAAAGCGAAAACAAAAAAACCAAATTAAGATTAGCTAGAACCGGATCTACCAATTAGAAATGAAAAATCGAGCAAATAGCGTGTGGTAATCTGAAGAAATAAAAAAAACGGTTGAGGAAAGGCACCCAAAACCCTGATTGAAGAAACCGGCCTGGAATGAAATCGCTTATGCAGCGCCCATAGGCCCTCCGCTACTGATCGTCTTCATCGCTTTCGATCCACCCATCATGGCCTTGCTTTGTCTTCGGTAGCGGCGGATCGATCTGATCCATGCATGGGTTAACCTGCGCCAAACTATCACACCCCGATTGAAAACTGCAGAGGGGCCCACATAAAAACATCACTGACCACAGCACAAAAACTCCATACCCATGCTTTGGCGTGGTCTGGCTGAATCTCATGGTGCTTATGCATCCTAAAGCAATCGCTTTTAGCAAAAACACATAAGCCCACCATAAACTATTCAAATCATACATGCAAAAGCTCATCGACCAAACCCTCGTAGCAAAAAAAAAAAAAAAGTGACCTAAAACTAATTTGATAGAGAAAATTTGAAAGAAGAAATGGTAATATTTGCGATAGGGAGGGGGTTCAATCGATAAAAAAGTGCTTATTATTTTGGGTGGGGGCATTTGGGAAGTTTTAAGCCCTTTTTGTACTAAGAAATCTGAGTTTGAGTTGTATCTAAAACAATTATATATGGATAATCTTGCCTTAGGGTAATTTCCCTACATAAATTACGAAAAGTGTTACTTTAGACTTTAGACAATATTAGCAATTGTAACACCCTAAAAAGTGTTACTTATTAGCTATAATAACACATTATAGCTATTAAATAACATATTTTAGGTGTTACATAATGTAACTTGTATTTGTAGTAAAAAAAAATTATCAGAATATGGAAAAAAAAATCGAAATATATATCAAAAATATAATATTTTTTCCTAATTTTTTTATTAATTAATTAGTATGGGACAAAGCGGAATGATAGAGTTACTTTCTTACATGCAATTCTTGTGAGTAGAATTGGATTGATCCTAATTTGGATGAGCCCATACACTCTAAACCCTAACTCCCTAAACAATGAACTCTAAATTATATATGAGCGGTAGAATTGGGAGTGAACCGCTGAACCCTCGGGGCATTTGGGTTGGTCGAGAAAAAAAAAAGCTTAAAGCTGAAATTAAAGTTAAAAAAAAAAAATTGAAAAAAAAAAAACTAAAAGCTAAAAAGCATTCGAAAAAACTCGCAAATTAAATTATCTGGAATTTTTGTAATTAAATGTGGTCTAAATAGGAGGAGAATTTTGTCCTTAATGAAATAATATGTGCATATATATACTAAGAAATAAGAAAAGGGGTCGGTGGGTGGGGCCACCCCAACCAATAACGTGGCTTCACCACTGCAAATTGATACTTCTTTTTCAATTGGTGAGATAATGTGGCTCGTGCTGACTTTTCATGTAAGATTACATGATTTTTTTTATTTTTCTTCATTATTGTTACATAAATCTAATAACAAGCGTGAATTTTATCTTTAATAATGTAGATAAAAATACAATAATATAAAAAAATCACGTAATCTTACACTTAGCAAGTCAGCGAGCCAAATCATTTATCGCAATGGAGAAAAAAAAAATATTAATAATTTCTTGACAACGATAAAAGTTAGATTTTTTTAGAAAAATTTTAAATTGTGTGATTAAATTAATCACTTGGTTTAAAAGATGGGTGTATTTAATTAAATTTTTAATATTAGGATTTTGGCGTAATTCTTGGAATATTTGTATATCGAAGTCATGCAAAATGCAATTTAAGTGTATTTAATAATAGGTGATGCTTATGTGTGTCGATAAGTGATTGATTTAATTTAGATGAGCATGACACTGAAATCTAAACCCTAAACCTGTGAATATAAATCCTAAACTAATGTAATTGAGATTAAACTTGGCAGTAGATATCGCTTGGATTGCGGATTTCGAGATCGGGTTAGGTCGGGACGAGGAATAAAAAAACTAAAAAAACAAAAAATAAAAAAAAACTTAAACCCCATTAGAGATTGGGTGGTCGTGAGCAGAGTCAGGTCCCGAGTTCGGTTTGAGTCGAATTAAGAGTCTGATTGGGTAAAAAAAAAATTGGGAAAAAAAGAGAAAAAAAAATTGGAAAAAAAAATGAAAAATAAAATAAAAATAAAAATAAAAAAACTAATTTACCCTCAATTAAAATTGAATTGTAAATGATTCTTTAGCGTGAGAATTTTAAGCCTTAATATAATATCGGTTATTTTTACTTGAACAATTGTAGTTGTTTAAAATAAATATCATTGGACATCTAACATTTGTTCAATAAAAACAAGCCCGATACTATTTTAAAATGCTGACTTGAATTACTCGTACGTTTGATGCATCTGAAGATTGACAAAAACTTGTATAGGCGCGGTGCATCTTTATGAACTGGGTTATATAAGTATCCTTCGTACATACAAAACTCTCTTTGTTATGTATAAAAAAGCTATCGTTGTTATGAGCAAAAGCAATTCTTGTTTAGAAAATATTTTATATTTTTTAAGCGGTGAAAGTTTAATGCGTAATAGTTTTTTATAATATTGATAGAGATTAGAAGTAATGCAGTTCGCAAAATGTTCTTCTACAAGATTTTGTTTTATATTTTTTTTTCATTAGTTTTTAAATTATAATTAATCAAATCTATATTTCCACTTAGTCTCTATTAATTAGATAAAACCAGTTCTATCGATGTCACTAACCCTGTAATTTTATTTTTAAAATTTTAATTTTTAAAATACTTGCCAAATCCATTGGTACTAGATTTTAAAAAGTTTTTTGTCAAGAGGAAACAAGTCTAAATTGGCCAACTAATCCAGATTTAAAAATTTTATAAAGTACCAAATTAAACATTATAAAAAGCCCATAATATTTAATTTGGCCATATTATTCAATATCCAGTAATAAATCGTTTAGTCTTTTTAAATCTAATTTTTTTTTTTTTATTTTAATTTTAAATATATCAATTAATTTTATTTTTTTTTTTTGTCTGTAAATTTTTAAAATTTTATCAAATAAGTATAATGTAATCTTTTAAATTTTTTTTTTCTGTCTAGAGTCGAGTTTTAAAATCGATTTCTGATGTCGCGTGAAGTCCTCTATATATTTATTTTTGACGAGATTTTAATATTTTTTACGGTATCATATAATGAAAAATAAAATTAACACATTTAATATTAAAATTAAAAAAATAAAATATTATAGAAGCCCAAAAATAGAAATTGTTAGGAGTTATTGAACTAAAAATATTTTCCTGATCGTGTAATTAATAAAAGATTGGATAAAGGTGCTTTATAAAACAAAAAAATGGAATGGATATATACATATGAAATCACGAGAACCATCTGGAAGATGTGAGGGGAGTTTCGTGAAAGCGCGCTGAGAAGTAGCATGAGCGCAGAGAATCATCTCCTCGTCCATATAAATAAATCTCCTAATTCAGCCAAATTCCTCCCCAAACAAGTCAACCAAATACTTATTCTAAGAAAATTTTCCAAACCAATAAACAAGCCATCAATTTCTCCTCTTGAAATTAAGCTAAAATGTCGTTGATTCCAAGCTTCTTCGGCAACCGCAGGAACAACGTGTTCGATCCGTTTTTCACTGGACATTTGGGATCCCTTTCAAGGCTTTCATTTTCATCCGCCGGAGGAAACCAGCGCGGTGGCTAATGCTCGCATCGACTGGGAAGGGGACGCCGGAAACCCATTTGTTCATGGTGGATGTTCCTGGATTGAAAAAAAGAGCAAGTGAAGGTGGAGGTTGAGGATGGTTGTATTCTGAAAATAAGTGGGAGAGAAGCAAAAAGCAGGAGGAGGAAGAATGACAAGTGGCACCGCGTCAGAGGGAGCTCGGCAAAGTTCCTACGCCGCTTCAGGCTGCCGGAGAATGCCAAGCTGGGTGAGGTCAAGGCGGTGATGGAGAATGGGGTGCTGACAGTGACAGTGCCAAAGGAGAAATGAAGAAACTTGAGGTCAAGGCCATTGATATCTCTTGTTAATGTTAATCAACAGCTGTATTATTATTGTATAGTGCTGATTGAGTGTGTGGTGTTGTGTTCCTTTAGATGAATTGGGTCGATAATATTGTGTTTTCAGATGTTAAGGTTTATAAACAATGCTATGATCTATATATTTCGCGTTGTTAATAAAAGATTCAGAGTGTGTTTCTTCTTATCAGATTGAAATCTTGTCTAATTTTGAGTTGAAACAATTTGCAGTTTGCATTTTTATTTGTAGCGTGAAATAGTCCGACACTGGATGATGACTCTCCATCATACACTTATCATTAGGGTGCGACTTTTTTTGGCCATAATCGGCGACTTAAAATCTTCTGTGGTCGCTTGCAATTTCCAGGAGAACATGAAGGTTGGCGTGGCGGCACCGAAAATCGCATATATCGGGAGGCGACTTGGTCTCGGTTAAGTGATAAATATGGAAAAAGATACGGGTAGTTAATGGTTTTAGGATAATGCGCTGGTAATCATGGTATGTATATCTAGGGGCCGGATACATGGGATAAACCAAAATCTAGAGGAACCTAGCTCTGGATCAAAAAGCCAAACCCTTGGGAAGCCCATGGAGACACTTAACTGGTTCTGCATCTATAAATATAACATGTATCATTCTTTGTAAATGATCGAACGTTTTTTTTAGTATTCTAGAAAATATAGTAAAATATCTAAACATGGTGGCCCCAGGCGTAGTCTTATTCATAAACAATGGGTAATAAAATCTTCATGTTTTTTACTTGCTTTGATGGTTTGTTTATCCATTGTTATTGTTTGTTGGCGGAAAATACAAACACATTTTAACGTTAAACTTGGCGTACGTGGGGAAACTTTTCCTAAAATTACATCGGTCGGGAAAACCCGTCTTCCGAATCAGCCGATGGCGATCGACCAAGGTAATCACGGACATGAAGCAATGGCATTGATGGTCAAAGCCTCTCTGAGCTCGCGGCCTTTTTGATCCATGACTCGTTGGTCCTCTGGCTGGTGGAATCGGTCCCAAACACGAGAGGACAGAAGCGCGTCTAATGACCGTCCTCAATAAAGCACCTCGTATGCAATAGTAGAAGAAAAACGACCCAGATCAAAAAGTGGCCCATGATCTGGAACTTAGGAATAAGAGGCTGACCGGGCGAAGGCGTTGATGGGCAATGGCCCTACGATGTTAAATGATATGCTCGTTCGAGAATCATCGACTCCACGGAGGCGGCCGTGAGTAAGAAAATAATATTGACGTACCGGGGATCTGGGGATTCAAGGTCAGGTAGTGGTGAGGATGGGGCCCGATCTCGGCCGACGTGCGGATCAAATGAAGCGACCTTGCGTTAGCTCTGAACATGCATCTGACAGGTTCTGGGGAGGTTCGGCTATCCACCGAAATCTCAGATAGCCTTCAGCCGAGATCATCGCGATGCTTTCCGGTCGGCGATGATCGGCGACTTATCGGGTCAGGTGGAAAATCAAAATGGGCGGCCCCAGGATGAAACCAGCGGTCACAAATAGATACGATTCTCTCCCCTTTCCGGGCGATAGTTACTCTTGGCACCTACAGAAAAATCGGTAATGGCAACTTCCAGGCTGCTACAATGGAAACTTCGGACCCCGAGGAATTCGTGTAAGCCAATCTGACTCACCAATAGGCGTCGATGGGCATCGACCACTACGAATGCGGCTTTCTCACCTTTACTGGCGGCCAGGCTCACCCGGTGGATTCCTTTCACTCCTTTTCTCGGTGAATACTTTAGACCTTCGCTAAGTGTTCTGACCAGCTTCCATGACATTGGCCCCAGGCACATGACCGGTAACCTACCGGGAGGAGAAATAGAGTTGAATCGATCTATCTTGAAAGGATGACAAGCACTAAATCGAAAGGATCCCATGAGGGGAATTAAACCATTATTAGTCTCGACCTCGAGAAAGGGTACCAAGGCATGGCGGTATTATTACCAGCTTCATTATGCAAACCTCTTGAAGGTGGGCGGCGATACGTCATCACAATGAACTACTGGAATCTGACATTTGGAGAATAAAGGAAATCGCGGATTCAAAAAAAAGGCTCGAAAATCGGGGGTCTTTACAAAGGCACCCGGCAACTTCAAACCTTTGAAGAACATCGATCAAAGCGATGGAAGCGGTGGGCATGACTCACAGCATCTTCTGTCGGATCGAAGCGAGGTACTCTCGTACCATGAAATGTAAAGAACAAATGCTGACGAGAACCCAGTGACCGTCTTGCCAATTTTCACGAATCCATTATGACGCTACTAGCGAGTGCAAAATTACTCCCCAACTCTCGGAGGCATGCGAAGATGGTTTTGTTGTTGTTGAGCAGGTTAAGTCAGCGACCTCAGGACGAGTGCATGACAGAGAAGATGCATGTAGTGAACCCATTCCCAATCTTATAGAAGCCCAAGAATAGAGAGGCATTTCTCCGCCCATACTGCGAAAACGCGGGAGGTAGCCATACCACCCTCTCCCCACTTGGGGCCAGTTGGAGGACTCTCTTGACTTCCCTCTTCCAGCCGGAGAGATGAAGAAGTAGAGATAAGGGAGATAGAGAATGCGAAAATGGTGTTGCCGGGTCTTTAGTGGGGGAAGAAACGTACCGATCGAGTTGATGAGAAAAGAATAAAAATTTGGATAGAATATCTAATATCGATCCTTGTGATCCAAGCAAACATCATGGGGACTACTTTGTAATGACTCTCTTGGTGGGCCAGAGTGCTTTTACCCGTCCTCTTGGATCAGCACTGGGGATTATGATGCATATATCACCCCGCCTGCGACCACGTCGTGAAAACCGGTGATGCAATGAAGCGATCGGGGATGATTCCGGTTTAATTTGTCGAGCTAGTCTCTCTTTTGATGGTCGGTGAAGTTAGAGCGACTAGGTTGTTAATTTTCTGGTTATCGACCTCCCAAGTTCTATCGACTTTCTTGGAAGGTAGTTTGAGCCTTAATTCGAAATTTGCGTCCTCCACGTTTTATTTACTGTGTAAGTTCCCCCACCAAGAGTTTGGTCCGGCACGTTTAAGGTGACCAAGTAAAAACAAGAGGTTGTTTTGATTTATTCTTCGTCTCTTTTTTCAATTCACATCAACATCTGGCAAACAAATGCTTGTAATAGATAGTGAAAACAATGTGAAGTATTGAATGACAAAAAGCGAATAAGAAAAAATCACAATGACCTAGACCTAAGGATGGGGCGAACTTTGAAGAGTTTCTAATCGAAGCCCGAATCGGCGACCCCCCAACCAAAGGCGGATCGAAAAAGAGGACACTTTGAAGAGCTCGAAAGCCCAAAAGAAAGCGGAAGGAAGACGACTGAGAAAAAATATCTCACTGCACTGGAAAAAGTGAAGAAGTTCTTTGGACAACGACACGATTATCTCTTGGTCGATCGGACCAATAATTGTGTCGGCGTTGGTAAAAAAAATCCGCCCGGTCTGGCGACTTTGCATTGATTTTACCGACCTCGTGAGAACGTCCAGAAAGATTTCTTTCCGATACCTCACATCCGACCACATTATAGACAACGGTACAGACGCGAAGATGATGTAGTTTATGGATGCACGCTGAGCTATCATCGAGATAGCCATGTCTGAACCCAGCAAACAACATACCTGGTTCACGTGAGGAGAAGAACGCACGTATTGTTGGAAAGAATGCCCTTTGGCACGAAAAAATGCGAAATTTGTTGACATATCAAAGAAATTTGGTCAACCACATGTTTGCCGATCAAATTGTGGCAAAATCGGTAGAAATCTACTTAGACGACGCAATAAATCAAAAAGCTTAAAGAAGGAAAACCACCTTAGCACTTGGCACAAACTTTTTGACATCCTAAGGATGTTTAATATGAGCTCAACCCAGAAATGTAATTTGGGGTTGAGTCAAAAATAAAAGGGCACTGAAATTAAATAGCGGGGAATGAGGCAAACCGGCCAAAATTCGAGCCATCTTTGGGATATGGGTAGCCTCGAAATGTGAAAAATTACTCTAAAAATCTCACGGGTTTGCCTAGCCGCCTTGAGCGAGGTTCATCTCCCGAATGGGGACAAATGCAAGCCGATATTCTACATTCCGGAAGAAATCAAAGTTCGAATGGACACCCGAAAGCAGGAAGCTCTAAAGAAGATAAAAAACTTATCTCTGGCCCAGGCGTGAGCATTTTATCGAACCCGTCCGGGAGAAAACTTCTCCTATATCGCGGCGAACGACCGCTCTAAATCGTGCTTTCGTCGGGCGAGGGCGAGAATCATCTCCCATCTGCGCCCGTTAGTGATGAATGGCGAGATAAACGGCGTTATCCTCACTAGAAAAGTGGCGTGTCGCTAGTCATAGTGTAAAAGAAGTTGGTAGTACTTTTTCGACCATCCAGTCGAAGTTCTCCTCACTGCATAAGGGAATGTGCTCATTTGATCTGCGTCTGACGGTGGAATGCCTCAAATGAATGACCCATTGAATTGAGGCGATCACAAAGAATGTTTTATATGCCCCATTTTATACCATCAAGAAAGCTTTCGGTATTGGCATTCATCGTAAAACTTTCCTTCATGGGATGCTCAAGCAGCCCGTTGGGAGTTATTCGTGGGCCGGGTGACCTCCTGAAAGTCGGGAACTGTTTGGATTCTGATAGTCTGGATAACATCTCTTCCAAAATACCGGCTAGCCGACTTTCATGACAAACAGAGGCCGAATGAAGCCTTCATCAGTGATCTGAATATCTTCATTTGCTGCCGTGGAATGTGAAATGTGAGTTCACCACGGACTCTCGACTCGTAAAACTGCCAAGTTTAGGAATCTGAGGAAGACGCAGGATCAGCGGATAAGTACACCAAGAGATCGTAAAATATTATCAAAAATTGAGCGGATCCATGTCAAACTAATCCAAAGCGGTCAGTGCGCCTTAAGCGCGTGAAACTTCCGGATCACAGTGAAGGATGTCACTATCAAGCCTCTCACCATCCGCCCTTTTCGAGGGTGGCGACCTTAGAAATCCGACGCCGGTGGATAGCACCGTCGTGAATATTTAGCCAGAAGTAGTGCCGTGATGGGGTTGAAACCCCGGCAATTTACAAGCTGCGACCCGCGGTACCATGATGACTGATGTGAATTATACAAATGAAGAACGGCGCACCTACTTGATGTATCACACGGAAGCGAAGCGGAAGGTCATCTGCTTGTGAAATACCAAGGGGTATCTGTATCGGGAGAGAATCATTTGACTCACAAAACCTTTGGGCAATGATATTTTTGGCCAACTCTGGAGTTATTGCTATCATTTTCGCCCTTGAGTGCCATAGATGCAAATCCATGCCCCTTCCATCAAACCGCCCGGAAGGAACTTACAAGCATCCTCGGTCCTTGGCCATTCGCAAAGTGGGGGATAAACATCATTGGGCGATTCCCAAGACCCCGGGCTTGGTCGAAATGCAGCACGGTAGCGGTAGTGGATTACTTCGCGAAATGGGCGAAAGTGAGGCATTGGCAACTATAGATCAAGATCACGTCATCAAATTCATATAAGCGAACATCATCTATGATTCAAATTGCCTCAGCGATCATGTTTGACAATGGAAAACGGTTTTGACTCAAAATAAGTTTTTTTTTCAAAAAGTGGAAGATCATGGCCTTTCTTCTCAACTCCGTGCCATCAAGGCAATTCAATCGAAATTAGTGAACAAAATCATCAGTACACCCAAGACCTAAGATTGAGGAAGGAAAAGGAAATGGGCTAGCGAGCTCCCGGATGTGTTGTGGGCATATAGGGCGACACGCGAGAAATTCAATAGGAAAAACTCCTTACTCGGCGGCTTTTGGAACCGTGATCATACCGTGGAAATCGGCTTCCCCAATCTCCGCTAGGCTGGGTAAGCCTTGACCTAGCCTTGATGAGCTGTACGACCAGAAATCTAGACCTACTTTCGAAGAAAGCGTTTGAGAAAGTAACATGAAAATACCGAATACAAACAAAGTTAGGAAAAGATACTATAATTCTAAGTGTGACTTCTGACATTTCAAGAGGGATTTGGTATTGAAAAAATTGCTTTTCGGAGATTGAGGAGCCCTCGGTCCCAGCTGGAAGATCCGCTCGAGATCTCAAAGATCCTACAAATGGAACTCTGAGCTCGAAAAACGAGGCAGTGCAAGGCCCTGTCAGAGTGGAGATCGACCCTTTGAAGAGAAATACTATCGATGGGTTCACATCATGTAAACAAGTTGTATAGATTAAAAATAATGATCCTCTCTTTTTTCCAAATTCACAGTATATTAAAAACCAAGCGGTCGCATAAAAATATATGAATGATAATATGTGAATCCCGAGGTCGACTTTTTGAATATTGGGCAAAATCATAACCCGGTGAGGTGTGATTAACCCGAGCTTTGTAAAAGATGACTAAAAGCAATATCAAGAATAGCAAATTAGCATAAACAATAAGGCGATGAGGTTAAACAAAATTAAAAAATTACGCATAAGGAAATCAAATCGACCACGATGTAGGAACAAAAATAGAGTTTTCATTAATAAGGCACTGGGAGTTAAAAAAATCCAACAAAAATAGAAAATAAAAGAAAAAATTACATCATCTTCACCAAACATCTTCATCAAGGCCCGCAGGCCGGCGTTAGGTCCAGTCCAACCTCCCCTCCTGACTTCCTCTGGCGGAGGACAATGAAGGGGGAGGCTCACGGCGGATCGAGCGGAACCCGTGCCTCCTGGATCTGGGTGTGATGCACAATCAAACTCGAGTTGGCAAAGAATGAGAGGTTGATACCCATATCTTCCGGATCATTAATCTCGATTATGACGTTGGGGCGGGAGGATTATCCTGAACATGGTCGGATAGTTCGATATGAAGACCGCGAAGGTCTGTGAGTTGGAGTTCAGCATAGCTAATCTGGTTACCCGGCGGAAGGCCATCAAGCTAAGCAAATTGGCATTAATCCTCCATGACCCAAGTGCGCCTCTTTAGCGACCAGCTCGCTATTACCGCCTCAACCGGCCCTTTCCTTTTGAGGCAGCTACTTTTCTCCCTTGGCTTCGCCCTCGACCTCGCCATCTACGACCAAAGTCGAGACCCTTTGATCGGCTGGGTGGTTCCCAAGCTCTTCTGGGTCTTCGGTGTCAGCGAAGGAAAGAATGCGATTCTTTGATCGACAACCGCTACTACCTTCGGAGTTCCCGACTCGATCTCCGGTTAGGTATTGGATTCTCCAAGAAGAAGGCGCATGCAGGAATGGGCCAGTCGAATCTGATTACCCGAAATCACCTTGACGGCCGGGCATTAACATGCCAATCGATTCGCGTCCACCCGGGAAGCCGGAGTTCTGGGGCCTCGAGAAGGTAACACTTTTCCTCGATAAATAATATCACATTAAACATAATCTCGATGAAGTACCCACATGTAAAAAAAAGTTCAAACAAAAATGCCACATGACATTGTGGGATAGATAATGTCTGCTGTTAAATATTATCCCGGACTAATTCAAAATTTTCACAAAAGTTGCGAGGAACCAAAATAAAAAAGTCAAAACAATGGGGATCAATTTCAAAGCGATGACAAGTTCTTTGGACTACAAAAAAAAATTAATCCACCATTAATTTTCACAAAAAAAAAGAACTTTACTCATAATCTCACCCTCACAATATATATACAACATTTTAGGCTCTGTGACATTACTTTTTCTAATACAATTAAGATCGTAGTCACAAAATTAAAAAGTTAATTTGACCCCGAAATACCTTTACTTTATCATTTTTAATAAAAGCAAAAATAAAATTTACTTGTTTTTTAAGGCGGATCGGTTAATGAAAAATTGAAGCTGGGACGGAGAGAATATTAGTTAATCGATATTATAAGTTCAATCAAATGTGTTCAATCAAAAATATTACTCATTCCATCCCGAATTGAAGGCATGTTTCTTTTTGTTTGCGTGTTTTTGTTTTTTTGTGAAAGAGTTTTGTATTAATAATTAAAATGATAAATTGATTTTTTAAGGGTGATATATGATAGATAAGAGGTTCATCTATCATACTCCTCATAAAAATCAATTCTCATTCAATACTAATACAAAACTATTCAATAAGCTACATATAAATATAACTTGAATGCAGAACGGAGGTAATAATATAGTACATTATAAAATGATAGTTTTAGACAAATTGTAAAATATTTTACATAAGACTTAACACTGTGTACAAAAACCATAGAATCTCGTTAATAGCCTTCACACCTCAACAAATAGATAACAAAATCCAAAAAGTTTTTAGGGAGCATATCATCTGTACTAAAATCAAATTCAAGATGTTGTTGATTTCAAAAACTGAATCAACCTATTCATGTTCAAGTAAAGAAGATCCCCCTTCAGGAAATAGCATTCTTTGCCAAAACAGACCAAACTCCGAGCCTTCATCAAGAACTCATCCCTCTAGCTTCCATTACATCCCTAATCATCTTCTCCAATCAGGATTCTATCAACAAAGTATCTTTCATATCTAATCGATCCTCCACCCTCACTCACAAACCTACTACTTATAATTTGGTCCAGCGATATAAGGCCAACAAAGCATCGAGAGAGATGTAGGTCGACAGCGGGTTTCGTGAGGCGAGAAATCCCTAGAGGGAGGTGAATAGACTTAAAACTTTTGTTGCGGTCGGTGTGATTAGATGTTTACGTCGAGTGCAAAAGTGAATCGGTTTGGAGCGATGTTCAATCTTCTTTGGCGCTGAAATGGTCGATTTATATCTCGGTTTAGCGATAGTCTGCGGAAGCTGTTAATACCGATGTGAAAAACCCGTTTTTACCAAATCAGTTCTCCATTCGATTTTCAATGGTGACCCGGTTGCTTGGTCTGCGGTGATGTTAACTTTAGAATATGTATGCAATTTTAAGCTCGGTTATTGTGAATAGTGTAAAAAGCAATAAAAGGCAAGTAAATGCACACAAGATTTTATAGTGGTTCCGGCGAAACCCATCCTCGTCCACTCTTCCCTTAACCTGAGGGGCACCAACTTAACTTAACGAAACTTTAAATCGACTAGACTTAGTTTAATGTGTTAGTCAACACCCAACGAGATGTTTATCAAGTTCACACTCAACGATCCGGAAATCGAAACTAGAATCCCTGAGTCTGGCCTTGCAAAACAAACTTAACCCTAACTTTGAGTTTGGGTAAAGGTTTGTTGTGGTTCGAGCGAAATCTATCTGTGTTTATGTAACCAAATGCTAGAGGATGAGATTTACATGCTAAAACAATAGGATGAACACTTAAGAATAATCTTCAAATTCGGTGTTCTTTGAGCGAGAATACGCGCTATAGTTTTTTGTTTTTTTTCGATCTCTCGATCCTGTCTCCCTTCAATTTTGAAAGAGCAATCCCATTTATAGACCCACGAAAATCAAAGAGCCGTTGGAAGCAATTTGAATTTTCGCTATAATAGGTAGGTTGTAGGATATGATGTGGCGTGCTCTTAATATCATGGCAAAAGGCATGATTAGCGCGTTTATGTCCGGCCGTCGAATCCCGGTCGGCTCTTTTTGTGCAGATGTACCGGCTTTCTCTTTGGCTTTGTGAGGTGGCAACGATAATTGTCCATTTGACGATTGATATTCCTTTTGTAGAATATTAAATCTTATGTCGGTGTACCATTTTTGGTTGATGCCAGTGTGAGTGACTCGATGGAATAACCGACCCGATCTACCTTATGGGGAGTCTTCGGTCGCAGTGTCTGCTGACATTTATGGAGACTTACCGATGTAGGTGCCTTTCCTCGATGGGTGACTCTCGAGCCTCGATGTCTTGATGCATCTCGAAGTCCCTCAGTTTGTTAATGTAGTCTTGGGCTTATCCGAGTCTTCAGCTTATCTCGAAGTCTTCGTGTTTATCCGAGTCTTGAGTTTATCTCGAGAATCTCGGTGTCTTCATCTCCACGATCATCCGACTTCTTCTTGTCTTGACTCGTCTTTGCCATCTGATCATCCGACCCTTATCCCGGTCATCGATAATTCTGACTGACCTATACATATCGAGTTCCCCTCAATATGTGACCTATCACCGCATCAGTATCTATACAATTTAAACGTCAACTTAATCGATTCTCACCATCATCGATCCAACAATATCCCAATCGGGTCCTATTACAAATGTTTGGAACCATCAAAAACTAAATCTAATTCCCCAACAACTTCCCCATTTTTGATGGAACCAAAAACATAATCGAAAAAGCGAATACCATGAGTAGAAATGCGGATAAAGTAAAGCAAGTACATACTTGAAAGACAATGAGATGTTGTCTTAGAATCGAAGATATAGAATATTTCATTCGGATAGGTGTATGCATTCACGAATACATGAAAAACGTATCATCGATTCCAAAATTGTCTTCCTCGGGTGTACTTGAACCTCTGGAAGTTATTTAGGGGATACAAACATCTTGTACATCTTTTTGCATTAGCTTGTCCGGATCATCTTTTCTATGGATTCCTCCTTTGTCAAGTAAATCCATAGTAGGAATCCTTGAATTTGACAAGATCTGGCTTGTTATCTGGGCCTTGAAAGTGGAAGGAGTTGTTCAAAGGGAGAGCTTGAATGTCGATGACATGATCTTCCTTCCTTCATCACCAATGGTAGAAGTCTGGAGTACTTTATTTCTAACCAGTTCAAAATTCATCATCATTTTACATGCGGGTCTTGATGAATCGGAATCATCTCCGATGGATGTACCGCGTCACTTGCCATTACTTACGCTCGACTGCTCCCGTTCCGAAAGAGTCTAACCGAAGGATGTCTTTTTGTACAGTGCGGAAGGCTTTCTCTCCCCTAGCAATCTCCTCTTTGCGGATCATTCTTTCTCTTCCTTCGGATGTATATCTCGATGTTTAGTCCCTAGCCTCTGCTTTAACCGCTTCTTGATGGCAACCTCTCTTATTCTTCCATCTGGTTTGCTCTTGAATTTGTTCGGGGAGACATGTCGGCTTTAGTAGAAATAATTTTCCTTGTCTCTGAACTTGGTGATGCTTTCACCATCTTGTCTTTGCCTTTTCTTTCTTCGAGAGTTTTGCTCAGATTCATCTCGTTCGCCTTCTTCGCTAATTTCTTAGCGAGTTCAAGGCTCTTGCCCGATCATCAATTTCATTCTTTTTTTTACTGACGAGAGAAGTCTTCAATCTTGTCGAAACTCGCCAATATCCGAAAAGAGAAATCTTACCTTTCGGTGATCTCTTTCAGTTTGCTCCACCGGTTTCTTTTAGTTAAAACAAGATCCCAGGTAGATGGAGGGTGGGCACCGTCGGAATCTGATGTGGAAAAGATGCAATAGATACCAGCCTTATTTGTTTTCTTTCTTCTCTTGTCTTCCCCTTTTTGGTTTCATCCAAGGATGCCCGACATTTTCCAAAGAGTACACAGTCTCCGTTGAGCATGTCTGCAACTTTGAGTTTGTCGGTGGGAGTGGGCTTCTCGGCAAGAAGGATTTACTAGTTGCATCCACTTGAGTAATGATGACATTATGCATCCTAACCGAAGAGACTTCTTTCTCACCAACAGCTTTTGTTGCTCTTCTTCAAAAACCGCTTCATCGACCTATTTCTGAGGAGAGCTGTGAATTTATCGTCAATAATGAGCCTTGACCCGTCCTCGAATCTTCTCGATATAAAGATCTAGGGTATCGAGCTTCGAGATAGCGATGCAGTCGATGTTGATGCCTTGCCAAAGGTCTCATACGCAACACCCATTCTTTGGTTCGCCGGCGAAACCCCAAGATCCGTAGGAGATTGAACGATGATCTCTCTCTATTATCGGCGATCCGAACTCATCATGAATCAACCATCCGATATCATCATCGCCGGAGGCCAATTCAACATCGCTTTCAATCGGCATTGTTCAAGCACTTCATCTCCAAGTCTACAAAAGAAATCGGATCGAGTTTTCATGAGGATCGAAATTCCTCGATGCTTTTCAATCGATATCCCTCCGAGACACAATCTCTTCTATATGTTCTTTGGATGCGGGATGTTGATCGACCAGGCACAGATCCGGCCGATACTCCTTGATTTGTTCTTCATTATCCTTATGATCGGGCTTTACGTCGGGTGAAGCAAGCGGTTTTGCTGCAATAAGAAAGGATTGTGAGGGATGGACACACAACTTGCTCTGATCTCTAAGGGTTACAGTATCTTTTGCGAGATTGGGGTGAGATGGGGATATTTGTGTTCGTTCGTTTCCAATTGTTGAGGGTTAAGTTTCCTACGGAGTTCATTGGTTGGGGAGTGGGAGGTCCAGGTGATCCGATTGGTGAGGTGGGTGAGAATTTTTTGTGAGAGAGGGTGATGGTGATGATTTTTTGAGAGGGTGATGGCGATTCAGAAAAGGCGTGGCGATCTTACTTTTCTCGAAGATCTTGGTGAGAGGCGAAGAAATCGAATGGTGATTCTTCCCGCCGGAGTGCTCGCCACTTCGCCTCGATACTTTCTCTCATTCTTCTTCGATCATCTCGTCATTCCCTTACTTCCTTTGGCGGTGTGCTCGGGGATCGCTATCCTCCGCTATTCTCACTGAATTCCATGCTCTGCGGAACTTGCTTTGGAACTTGCTGGGAGAGCGATCTTGTAGGAGAAGTAACTCTCTTACGACGTTTTCATTGAGCATCTGGTTTCTTGGCGATCCTTCCTCTTCAACCTCTTCTCACCGAATGGCCGGTTCCTTGCGCTCACGAAGATCACGGTTGCCTTTTTTCCTTCTTTTCTCCTTTGGTTTGGTCACATAAGAGTAGGATCCTCATCCATTGTCGGCAAGAGGCTCATCCTCGCGGAAGATGGTCTTGTGCTTTTGCTTCGATACATCTTCGCACCATTCTCATTCCCATTCATAATCCTTTGGCGGCTTATTTGTCGGCGGAATTGAGATTTTGTGCATGAAAGAGCACTTGGAAGATAAGCACACTTCATTCCCTGCGGGTCGAATCGAACTTCCCCGAAGTCTTTTCGCGATCTTGCCTTGACCATACCCAACCAATCCGTATCGAAGTCTTCTTGATGATTGCGGTCATGACGATCTTATAGGGAGGTGACATCAAAAGATAAGTTGAGCACATAATCACCTTCTCGAGCGATCTCAAGGAGGAAGCGATATTTCCTCTTCGGTGGGAGGCTTTGACATTAAGTTGTATTCTCTCCTTGTTTCTTTGGTCTCAACGGCTTCGGCTTCAAGAAAGTCCTTCTCTCCTACATCGATCGTGTAGGTCTCTGGGTTGATGCTTCCTCCGAGCGATCAAGACTTCATGGAACATCCGGAAGCAAGCTCGGAGGCAAAACAATGTGACCGCAGATCGTGAAAAGATACAAGCTTATCAAAGACGTGAATCAAGATCGAACTCCAAACAAAGTTAAAAAAGCGGATCTTGGGGCTATTGTTGTAACACAAATTATCACCACGTCGATGGGGCCGAATTATCACCCGTCGGCGGGGCCCACAAAGACCTGAATCGAATTCGACCCCAGAAGCAGAGGTCAAAGAGTCAAGCAGAAGATGATTTATCGTGCTTACACTTATGATTTGTCATGCTTATGATTAGTCGTACTTACATATTTGATTTGTCATGCTTAGTATTTATGCGTCTGGTCCTCTATAAATAAAGGACCTCACCCTTCGTTAAGAGCTCTGCGGAATGTTTCCCTCATTCCTCTTATATACCAAAAACCATATTTCAAGGAAGAACTCTTGCTCTTCCAGCGTTGTTCTTGTTAAGTTAATTATTTGTTTGGTGGTCGAATTCAACAAGCAGCATCGGAATCGTTAAATATTTGACTATCAACACAAGGTTTGATGTGGCCCAAATTTTGTGGATATAGGGAGCTCAGCAAATATTATGTTTCTGGACTGCCTCCGAAGGATGAATATGAAAACATAAAGTTGGAATCTGTTGAGACATCTCTCTACGGGTTCATAGGAGGTGCTATCTAACCTCTTGGTTAAAGTGTTGTGCAGGTAGGATTGGGAGGCCTATTCTAAATGCATTTCAGGTTATTGTCTCCACATTCCATATGAAGATGAAGTTTTTTTTTGCAGTAGGATGTAGGAGGACAAAGGAGATCAATATTAGTCTAGAAGGGTTCTATGTGGACTCAGTGAAGATTGCAGATAAAAGGCCTCTCAAAGGGGCTAGAGATTTAAAAAGAGATCATCCTAAGCCCAAGAAGGGCAGGTTCGTGAAAGATGATGGTGCAAAATCTTCGAAGATGCAAGTAGAAAAAGTTGATGATAATAGAGATGTTCTCAAATAAAACCGGGTTCACAACTAGAATCGGTACTCAAATGGTGCATAAGGTTGTAGAAGACGTTCCTTTAGAATTATTAGTATTTGGGAGGATTAATTGTTCTATTTATTTTACTTCTCTCTCTGGGCTACAAAAGCCCAATGAGGAAGTAAAGGAGGTGAGAGTTGGGGTTGTGAATATACGTGGAGCTATTTGAATTAGTCAAGACATGATTGAGTATATCTTAAAATTGTGAGTGGATAAATTAGAATCAAGAAACACAATACTTGTTTCCTCATTTTTAGGAGAAGATGTTGAAGCACGGCATGAGGACGTTGGCCCATTTCACACAATTGTAGGAGAGCTTCAAACAAAGGGACCCTATTATAACTGACTGGGAAAAGAATGTGCTAACAGATGACGAATAAGACTGTTTAGATATTCATGGATTGAAAACAGTGTGAAAAGTCTATTGACAGGATCCCGGGCTCATCAGAATAAACAAAATCGTCGGCGTAGTCTACTAGGAAGAAAGATGTATTGTAGATTAGACAGTTACAATAAACTATTTTATACACAACGTATTCATTCATTCATAATCACGATCACTAATATATATGAGTTCATTGTTGTGACCGAATAATTTATATCGGCGGGAGGCCTAACATCTAGGGGTAAGTTGCATAATACACCAAGGAAGCTCTAGCTCTATCCGTCTTGACCTAGGCAATTGGCATCCGAAAAGGATCGATATATATCTAGGTGGGGGCAAGATCTAGCCTCACCCGAGCTTGAGGACCGCGACGACAAGACCGGTCGTGACACATGTCCCCAATGGCAGCCTTTGTGACTCTGAGCCTCGGGGAAGAAAAGTCGGACCAGAGAAGACTTTCCCCCCGGGAAAGCTGTTTACGGCTTTGAAACAAGATTAAAAGTTACCCTAATAAGCGGCGGATCGGATAAATGACCTTAGATTTTGGGTTCACCTCGAGAGGCAATGCATGCGACCTCCGATGAGCAATCCTAGGAAAGAAGTCGCCCGTCTCTTCCTTTTAACCACCCGATTAATGTGAGTCGGCATCATTTAATGCACCTGCGTGCCATTAAATGTCTCTGAGTCCTAGGTCCCTAGGGGGCTATACCCTAAGGGTTTGTAGTATAAATACATGTAATTAAAGCTCATTTAAGGGTTCAACATTCACATTGAATAAAAAGACTTTATTAGCGAAAAAAGAGGCCTTTGGCCCAAACACTCTTGCAATTTATTGCTTTCCAACACTCCAAATATTAAGCATTAAAGCATCATCATCACTTTAATGAAGAACATTCCCTTTGTTCTTCATTAATTCTCACCAACTCAAATCATAAATAGTTTGATGTCAATCATAGCCATTAATGCCTTAATCATCCTATCATATTTTTGGTATCAACAATTGGCGTTAGAAGGAGGGTGTTTTCACCTTCTGAATTTTTCATTTTCTATTGATACACCCTTTCGAATCTTCAAATCTTCAATAATCCCATTCAAATCTTCATATCCTCATCATACTGAAGCTTTTACCATGGCATCCATGGGGTCTTGGGCTTCCGCGCAAGAGAGGGAGGCCACTTCCGTGAATGAAGGCCCTTTAAGAACTGGCCGACATCAAAACTCCCGGAGGACCTCGGGGAGGCTATGAAAAATCCTCCTCGGTGACAATCGACCTCATTGGCGAACATAGCGACGCCACACGTCCATGAGCCGGAGTCCCACCGTCTTTCCGGGTCGCGAGGAAAGAGGAAGATGGGCCGAAAAACTCAGAGCCGAAGCACAAACCCGGCCAATGACCAACCACCACCGACCAACCACACGGCACTCCAGCGCCAGGTTCTGCGGAAAAAAAACCCCTCCCTCTCGGAGGAAGTTTCCCACAACCACCGGCGGTCGAGTCCGTCTTTGAGAGATTAGGCGACCACGCGCACCGAAAGCCAGGAGTGCGCCCGAGCGAATCGAGCCGACTCGCTTCCACAATCAGAGTCGTAACGGATACCTCTTTCGGTAGAGGATTTCACGAGGTGGAGCGAGTGCAGAAGGCCTCTATCTTATCTCGTTTTAGGTTACGCGGCGTCTCGGCCGACCTCACAACCGCACGAAATGGCTGACTACGAGGCCATCAAAGAGACTCTCAGAAGCTACATGATCAATTAGATCGTAGCGAAGGACCATGACGTTCGTGTCTCATCGATCGCCCGCCAATCCGGCCATTATGCATGCCCGTACCGGTCGAAAATCAACGACACCGATCAATGAGTATAATGGGGACTCAGGCCGACCATCCATCTAGGGAAGTTCGCCCGACCACGCCATTTCCATGCAGACCTGATCTTGTTTCTGATGTCATTTTCCCTCTCCTCTAGGCGACCAGGCCTATAGGTGGTTCAAATCTCTAACTCACGAACTCCATCGAAGTCCTTCCACCATTTCGCCGGTCTTTTATTAACCATTTTGTCACCTTGGCCCCAAAGGCAACCAATCTAAACAACTTTTGGCGACCATTAAAAAGGTCCCACAGTCGTAACCGAGACTACATTGAAAGAGTCGATAATCTTCTCCTTGTATGGTGAACCTACGGGAGATGAGGTCAAAGTTTTGGGGAGGCCCGAGAACTACGATTCAACACTAAGTTGTGGGAAACTCATGCATAAGGAATACCCGGAGTTCATATGAGTTTCGATACAAAGCTCACGAGCAAGTTCAGATGAGGGCCTGAGGTAAAAGTTCAAGAGATAAAGAGAGAGCCGGTAAGAAGCCCGTAAGAAAAGTGGCGGCCATCGCAGACCAACAACTGACCTTTTAACAATAAATCGAGGTCAAGCTGCCGGGGGTACTAAGCACCACTCAAACGAAGTCTATGATCAAATCAAGATAAGAAACTTTTGGATCAATACCTGCAAAATCACAAAGGAGAAGCGGAAGATGAATCGACCGTCGCGCCACTACCATGAGCATCGGACACAACACCAAATGAACGCGACCTTCTCCCGATTGTGGGAAGCTTTATGAGGATGGAAAGCTAGATGACTCGTGAAGAAACGTCGAACAATCAGCCACAACCGCGGCGGCCTCGAAAATCAGGGCCCGCGTCCGGCGACCCTTCTCCTTTTCTCGACAATGCGCGGGAAGGGCCGTCCAGGATGATCGCTCCCGTTTAGGAGGTAACATCGGGATCCTCCACCGATGTTTATGTACGAAAGTAAAAGCGAAATCTGAAATCTCCTATACACGGACTTTCCCCCAAGTCAACCACACGTTGGCCGAGAAAACCCGGTTCACTCGCTTTCTCTACGGCGAAGACAAGCGGTGCAATATCCAAATAATGACCCGTAGTGATCTCGACCAAGATCATGGGGTAATGGTTCATCGTCTACTAATGACAACTTGGCTCCTCTGCAACATCTTATTCCGCGCTCTCGACCCGGATCGGGAACTTCTCCGGCTATGCTCCGAACCTTGCGACCCCCTCTCCTTGTCCCGAGGGTTAGGACTCTTCCGTGAAGATCCGGAGATCCAGGTGTGATCGAATTGGTCTCGGATCGTGATCCCGGAGGTAAGGGTGATGCAGGGCGACCTTGACCTCAATTTTATCATTGTTGATCTTCCCTCTCCCGACGCGCCTAACGGTTTTTACGAAAGACCTTTCGAGCGCCCGGTAGACTGGGCCCACTATTATTGCATCAAATTCCCAACCAGAAGAGGGCCAAGAGAGATCAAAGAAATCGGCGATGTCTAGAGGATGTTTATTACAGTCGACACCTGCCGAGCGGTAGCGACTATGGAGACCTCGAGACGGGGCAATTTTAGTGGTGACGAAAAGATTCCTTAGGCAGAGCCTCCAACAAACCAGCCAAAGAATGAAATTCGCCGACGCTTATAAGTGGCCGATCCTGGCGCCCGAGAATAGGTTACGAGCATTGGCGATCCGCCCAATGGGCGAAGAGTATAACGATCACACCGTGGAAGAGCTCGAGAGAGTCCCAATCAACAAATCGGCCGAGAGATGGAGGTGATCATCGGACCACCGGTCCCAAACGCTGGAAATCGGTGGATCGAGTTCCCGAAGCCAACTTGGGCGTTTTTCGGTCTCCGCCGCAGATATGGTCGGGGATAGATCCGAGATATCTATATCGGCTCAACCTCGATCCTTCCAAAAAACCCGGTCTTCATGGAAGAAGAAAAGTTTGGTCTGAGAAATATGCGTACTGGCCGGGGAGGTTAAACTCTGAGATAACTTCTAATCGACTAATTGTAAGCCTCAATGGGTAGTGAATCACGGTGTTGGTAAAAAAGGCGAACAACTCATGGGAGGTTGTGCATTGATTTTACCGATCTAAACGACGTTTGCCCCAAAGATCATTTCCCCGTGCCGCCACATCGACCACTGTCGACAATACGGTGGAGTACGAAAGTGATATGCGTTCATGGAGCGCTTCGCGGGCTACCATCAAATAGCCATGCACCGGAACAAAATCACACTTATTTTCTATCGAACATCTCTTTCTGTCGCATGCCTTTTGGTGCGAAAAATGCCGGAACAGCGTATGAAGTTGGTCAATCGCGTGTTCGCAGCACCCGAATCGGGAAAACCATGGAAGTGTATATCGATGATCCGTGGTTAAAAAGCAAAAGGACCATTTGGGGACCTGCCCAGGTGTCGACGTCTTAAGGCAATATAAGATGAAATTGAACCCCCAAGAAGTCTCACGACTTTGGAGGTGGGGTTGGGAAGTTCTTGGGGCATATGGTGAGCCATCGCGGGATTGAGGCGAACCCGGCCAAGATCCGTGTCGCGGCGCGACATGAGAGCACCCTGAGAACATTAAGGAAGTTCAGAGGTTGGCGGAGGCGGTTGACGGCTATAAATCATTTTATCTCTACGCGGATGGGGGACAAATGTAAACCTTTCTTTATTACAATCGGGAAGGGGAAGTTGATGTGGACAACTCAAAGCCGGCTCACGTTCGAGAACATAAAGGTTACCTATCAAGCAGCGGATTCTCATGAAAGCCCGTCAGGGGAAAAACTTTAACTTTACTTGGCGGCCTCGGGAGACCGCATTAAGCGCCCGTATTAGTCCGGGCTGAGGCTGAAGACCATCTCTTAGATCTATTTAAGGCGATTTTGAGCGACACAGAGCTAAAATTACCCGCCGAAATTAGCCTGTCGCTCGCTCGTAATGGCGTCGACTTCAAACCATATTTTTACGACCACCATGTTGAGGTCTGACCTGGTTACCCTTGAGATGAATACTCCGCCGACCGGATACAGCGAGAAGATCTTGCTCAAGTAGTCGGTTGAGATCAGGCGTTCAGCATCCATCGCGCGAATAATGATAAAGAGAGCCTGGCGTTGGCGATTTCTCGTGGAAGCGGCACCGACCAAACAGGGCTTGTCGTGAAAGCTGACCTTGGGGAGTTATATGGATGGTTAAAAGAACGTGGGATCTAGCCGGGCAGTAATACTAATCAAATTTCGGAAGGAAGATCTCACAACCGCGAATCCATTTTGATTTCCAAGCAACGAACAACGAGGCCGAAATCGACCTTTTGATCAATGGCCTAGAGATGGCCATGGCCATGGGGTCTAACGCACAAGAATTTTTATGCGATTCTCTGGAAGCTTTCGATGATGTGGTGAGTACGAGGCGAGAAATGAACGGATGATAAAATACAAAATGGCTGAAATCGTCGAAAAGCTCAAGCAGTCGAGATATCCTGATTCCTTAGAAGGAGAACACCTGCTGATTCCCCTAGCCTCGGTTGTAACATCCGGCGAGCGGCTACATGTCGGACATATAACAATCTATCCAAACTCATTGCCCATTACTGGCCGGGTTTTGCCTCTTGCCGCACTATATGGCAACCGAAGTTACCTGGATGAGTCCGACTATTAAATACATTAAGGATGGCGAGCTCCCCATCGACAAGTCGAGGCGAGCCGAAACGGCTGAGAAGCGGTAGATGTCACGATCGTCCCGACAACCCATTATCTGGCCGGGTTTTGTAGCCCTCGCTGCTAAAAAATGTGTAACCAGAAATTCGGTAAAAAAGAGATCGCCAAAGGAGATTCATGAAGAGTGTATGTGGTAACCACGGCCCCAGAAGCTCCGATAGCCCACAAAGTCTACTGACGAGCTATTTACGGATTGCTGCCTTAAGCAAGGCGCTGACTTGCTAAAGCTTGTCTGAGTGCTCGAGATCTTGGCGCCCAATTAGGGTGGCGGAAAGAGCTTCGCGCGATATCGGCAAGTAGCCCTTCGCCCAAATGGGGCATAGGCACGGTCGGACCAACCCTTCTGCGCGGCACGAGGAAGCGGTTGAGATTACGTGGTAGTCATGATCGTATAGCAAACAAGCGAAGCGAAGGCCTACGTGGCTGAACCGAGCGGCGATAAATTCGATTCATATGGAAGAACATCCATTATCTGAGTTACGCCTACCTCAGGCGATTGTGTTGGATAATCGGACGCCTTGATTCATGGATGGATGAAAATCGGGAAAACTCTTCGAGGCGGATCATCACTGCTTTTTCTCCCTTTTATCACCCACAATCAAATGGCAGATTCAGTTAATTAAGATCATCAAGCATACGCTCACAAGACAAGGGCAAAAGTGGAAAGTTTGGGCGAGCAAGCTACCCCGAGATACTCGGTCATATCGACCACGCATGGAATTTCAACAGGAAACACCTTTCTCCTCGCCGCAAGTTGGAGGTCGTCCCATCTCAAAGAGGTGCATTTAAAACCTCTACGAACATCGCCGAGCTATCGATAAAAACCAACGCATCGAAGCTCAAGAGGCCAATCTCGATTTCCTCAAGAGAAACGATCAACCTGAACATCTGCAATGTGACCTACAAACAAAGGCCTGAAAAGGTATTACAACTCGAAGAAGGTCACCAAGTTCGCAGAGGAGCAACCTCGTGTTAAGAAAAAGATACAAGGACCAATCACAGTTTTCGCCCGAGTACCAGTAGGCCTTTAAGGTCTAAGATACTACCCTAAACAGACTGAGCTCAAAGATGTCAATAGCATTCCAAAATCGAAGATCCATGGAGCCTTTGACCTTTAAGAAGAAATACTTGTCGATTAGAGGGGCATTAGCCCGGAGCTTACTAATATATAGTATAGGAACTTACCTCAAGAATGAATGTAGCGATTATTCTGCAGATAAATACAAAGTTCCAATTTTCCCATTATATTCTCTATTAAATCAAAAAAAATAGGGGGATGAGGACGATTCGACGGACTTCTAACAAAGATTATAAGTGAATCGAGGTCATTGAAATCGCAATATAATAAGACATATCTTGTACGATAAACTAAAAAATCTGAGATTATAAAGTGAATAAGGGTAGCTAAGTCAATATCTTAAGGCGACATATCGAGCACGATAAACTAAAAATACAAGATTATAAGTGAATTGAGTATTAAGCTAAGTCGAATATCTTAAGGCGACATATATGCGTAGCGATAAACTAAAGTACAAGATTATAAGTTAATCGAGGTCGCCTAAGTTGCAATATCTTAAGGCGACATATGTGAGCACGATAAACTAAAAAGTACAAGATCATAAGTTAATCGAGGGTCGCTAAAATTAGCAATATCTTAAGGCGGCATATCGAAAGCACGATAAACTAAAGTACAAGATTATAAGTTAATCGAGGGTGCCAAGTCGCAATATCTTAAGACGATATACGCAAACACGAGAAACAATAAAAAGTACAAGATAAATCGAGAGTCGCTAAGTCGCAATGTCTTAAGGCGACATATGCAGTTCGACATTTCGGCAATTACAAAGTTTTTTAGAGTCCGCTAAGTCGTAATTTCTTAAGACGACAATGGCGGGCTCGATAACTCAAAAAATATTCCAAATTATTTACCAAATCCTTTATCTCGTAATCTTTTAAGACGATAAGAAAAAGACGGGCGAGCTATAAGTTGTTTTTTTGCTAAGTTGCAATAAAATATGACAACACAAGTAAAAGAGGAACAAAAAATAATAAAAGCCCGGGGGCATTCCATTGAAAAGAGGGGATTTGTCAAAAGCGTGGCCTTCAAGAGGAAAAAAAATAAAAAATAAAAAACATGGTAGGATTTGCTTAAGAGGCGGGACTCGGGTTTGGGCCTCCAGAGTTTCCACCCTTTCCACGGCATGGGGCGAGGCTCCGGGTGCAGTGTCTCCTTCCACGACCTTCTCCGGGCGATTCTTTGAAGTGACCCGAGGCGGATCATAGAGATCCAAGTCCTCGACACCCCGAACCGAGCTCAGTCGAGTCCATCGGGTCTAAGGTCGGCGATCGGAAAGGAGTCAAGGGCTTCCGGCCGATTCTGATCAAAAAGGCCGAAGCAGCTCCATACCAAAAGCCCGCTGGGGCCGATTTTCTGTTGGGATTATCTTTGAAAAGTATGCTTTTTACTTTGTATAATCGAATGAATTTCGGACTTATTTTTGAAATAAATTGTTTATCACCGATGCTTTAAATATGATTGAATGTTACAAATATTTAAGCTGTTCAATAATTAAATACATGTTACATTGTAGTTAATTTAGTGATACGGATCACGGAAGATTAAATTAACAGTCCTTTGTAACTAAAAAAGACGTCATTCACGACCTAGATGGAAATGAACAACCATTCACGAAAGGTTGAGGTGTAAGGCTCATTGGTTTGTCTTGACCAAGAGATTACACTAGTGCATGATCTACTGAATAGGACCTCTGGGAGGATAAATTCTTTAGAAATGAACAAGGAAGAATTAGACCACGGTGGTTCGTTGTTTCTTAACCTTCGTCCCTTAAATAGAATCCGTGGGATTGGTAACTATTGCTTTGACTTATCATGGGTAGCGAATCGGAGAGATTCAATACTTTTTATCTTGGGCAATATTATTGGTCACATGTGATTGCTAAGATTTAATCGAAGAATCGTGTAATTAAGAAATGCGCTTGCTTGATTTGCCCTTGGGAGGTTCATAAGCTTTATCATACCAAATCTTGCAAAGTGGAATTTGTTTTAGGTATGGATAATAATGTTGAACCGTTCCTAAGACCAAGGACAAAAAGATATTAATTAATCGGAAAGCTATTTAGGTGGCTTGAATTAATTAATGGGCTAGAATAATCTTAAACACGGAAATAATGGCCGAGCCATATTGACTATAATATGGGTAAAAGATGGATAGTCAATATTAATTATGTAGTGGGATTAATTAATATTTATGGGCTTGAATTATATTGTGGCTCAATATTAGATATTCAAGATCCATTAGAAGGTCCAATCTTAATTCTCCTAAAGGCCCCCTGAGTAGCCCAACAAATAGTCCAATAACTGAAAAGGTGATTAAAATAAAATAAATATTGTTGCTTAATTTTCCAAGTATTATTTTCGAAATATATAGATATGTTGAGAGAAAGATTTTCTTTGAATTTTGTTATGGAATGAAGATATGTATTCTTGGAATACAAGATTATCTCATTAAATTCAAGAAATCTCCCACTAGCTTATTTATATAGTAAATTTCAAAATTAGAAAATATAATGGGCAAAAGATTTTCTTGATTTTCTTGAAAAGATATTATGGAAGATATGTATTTCTTAATACAAGAATATCTCATAAATTCAAGAAGATCCAAATCTTGGATTCTTGCACATGGTATTTTCGAAAAATCCATATATTGAGGAGGTGGGATTTTTGTGGAATATTTTAATTATGGGAAAAAGAATATAAGGGATATATTCAAGATTTCTTGGTGACCAAGAAAAGTCTTTTCCCACATTGAAATATCACTAAAATTTCGACCACTTCCTCTCCTATAAATAAGGGGATGATTAGTTCATTCCCAATGTACAATCACATGTCTTTGAAATATTAAAGAAATCCACGTAAGTGGTGCAACAAAGTTTTTTTTTCCTTTTGTTAATTGTTCACGGTATCCTTCCACGGATTGTCGAAAGGCAAGGGCTAAGGGAATACTTGGGAAGTCCTTTTGGTTAGTCCGTCCCAGGCCGAAGTCACCGCCGTCCAGGAGGCATGCGTTCACGTAAACCCGTAGATCCGCGTCGTGGGTTTTACGTGACTTTTTATATGCATGATATGTTGTTGCAATTATTATTTGAATTAATATAGGATTAATTCATGCTAGTAATAATTAATGAATTAAATTTGTATTTAAATATTCACCCCGAATAGATGCGTGCGAAACATTCCCCAACAATCGTATCGAGCCCAATGTTTGACTCTCAATTTTTTAAATTAATTTAATTAATTGGACATTAAATTTGAAATTGGATAGTAGAACCTATTAGATCATTTTTGTAGGTATCCAATTGTCATGGATTTTAATGTTTTATTTTGCATGCATGTAAACCGTGGTTTTTTAATTTGATTAGATTCGGATTTGTTTTGTCTCGTGAGAAAATCCACGAGTAGACTTCAGGATTTGTTTGATTTGATCAATGTAATAGACTAGTTCAGATCTAGGTTTATTTATTTTTGTAAATAAATTATAACCGGATCGGGGAGCGAAGACGGGAAAAATTAAGGACGAAATCGAACCGGTGAGCGCCTTGGCGCTACCGGCATCGCGACTGTAGCTAAAGCCCGCAGAAAGCCGAAGGCCACTTGAGATGAGGGCCGCAGCGCGGCAGCGGATGCCCAAAGCCGAAATGACGGTATGGCCATCTGTGAGCGTTCAGATGGGCACTATCTGTGGCGTTGCCGAGGACTCCTGGGCGGGCCAGCGGGCCTTGAATCTGTGGCGCCGGTCTTTGTCGAGAATTGTCGACCCTGCTGATATCTGCCCGAGACCTTTGGCTGGCGGCGTGCTTTCTTAGGCGGTGCCGAGCTACAGGCTATCCCGAGCCAAATGGTTTGGCCGGATGCGGGCTTGATCATTTGCCATGGCTAACAGCGTGGTGGTTCGAGATGAAGTATTTTTTCGAGGCGAGCGAGTGGGAGAAATTGAGACGTGTTTCTTCAAAGATCAAGCCAAGAAAAATCAAACCATGACAATTGGATAATTTGTGCCCAATATGTTTATTTTATGTTTTGCTTGATTTATTTGTGTTATCTTATGCTTTATTTAATTTGTTTAAATGTGTTTTGCATGAGGGTTGCCAAATGGAAAAATCTCACCTACAAAATTACTAAGTATGTTTAAATAATTAATTGACAATTTTATTCCTGATAATAAAATTGAATTAATTTTGACCTCCATGATTTATTTATTTGTGAATTCTTTTGGAGAAATTCCCCAAATCGAATCGGTCAAAAAGATAGATTTCACATGAATGAATTCCAAATCGGATGATTGTGGGTTATTACTAGTGGCGGCGATGACCCTCCCAACGAGGCTCGATCAAAGCGAAATAGTAATCCTCAGATTTAATCATGGTTATTACTTAGGTATAAAATTGATATGCATATACTTCTCCGAGTCCCCGGCGATTTTATATTGGTCAAGTGGAAGCCAACTATTAATCTGGATATTAAAGGTTTATAATCGTTCTTGTTTGTAACACTGCTTGAATGTGTTTAAATAATGATCCACCCAACGTTAACTTATTTAAACTGTTTTAAGATGTTGGCGATGCATGTTCATATTTTTTTTTGAGATTTTAAATATGATGAATGTGATCGAATCTTGTGATATACTTGTCTTTATGATATAGTTATTTATTTCAGATTCGGCGATGTTACCTTTTAATCCATTGTTATTATACTTAAAAGACAATACAATATGTATGGAAACTATATTGATTGGAAAAATATAATTGTCTTAAAGCGCACAAAAAGCACAAGTGGATTTTGACACAAAAAATCGGATGAGCCAACCGATGAGTCAAAAAATGCGGGACTCGTCGGATCACCTTCGCGAGAGATGTCGTCATTTAAAATGGTTGAGGGCAAACCCTTAAGGGATTCGTCCTCAAAATAGATGGCCCCGATCAAACTTGAGAATTCTCGTGCAGATTATGATCTGGAGACTCGGATGATTTTGATACTTCACTCTCTGCCAAAAAGTTTTTTTGCATTTTATTTTCGCTAATTAATTTGTTGCAAGCTTTTGGTCTCGTGAAAATGATGAAGAGGCACCAAACTCAAGTTTTGATGGCAAGTGGTCCGTCTTCTTTTTTCTAGGCCAAGGGTAGGCAAGATAAAGAAAGAGAACCAAAGGCCATAAGAAATAAAACTCAATTATTGCCAAGGGCAATGGTAAGATGAGGAATGCTTGTTGTGTCGAGGAAAATCCAAAGAGGAAGTGCTTAAGTCAAGCGGTGAGAGAGGACAATGGAGGTTTTTGTTCGCTCCAACCCCAAAAGGGAATGGAAAGAAAGGTAATTCTCACGCCTAGTTGTTGAAACTTGTTTAGCGGCGTATACTTCTCATTATTGGGTGGTTGATCTGAGATCCACTAATCATGTTGGTTTCACGGGTTCAAAATGATCCGCAACTTAGTGGGAGTGAGATCCTCATCACACCGGGTGACGTTCAAAGTAGAAGTCATTGCAATGCTACGTAAAGTGGCGAGATATTGCAATGCTTCTGATAATAACGATTATTGCAATACTACATGAAGTAGCAGACATTGCAATGCTACATGAAAGCAGCGATTAAAATGGGAGAAGTGCACCTATCTTTTGAAGATAAAGTTTTTTTTATTATCTTTATGTTCCCGGTTTTAGAAAGAATTCACTTTCGGTTTCTAAAATTGATTAAAGGACACTAAGTTTCTTCTAATAAGAATGACATCATTTTTGAAATGATGAGTGTATCTCATACGGGACATTGATGGAAAATCTCTATACAAATTAACTGTGGCACACCACTCATGAAATGCATCCTATAACACATCAACTATTTCCGGAGCAAAAGAAAGCGTGAACGAAATACTTCTCGGCATCTAAGATTAGGTCATATAAATCCAAAGAGGATCCAAAGGTTGGTGAAAGATGGTTCCTTTGGAGTGTCTCCAAGTTGAATCGATTCAACCTTGAATCATGTTTGGAGAGTAATATGACCAAGATGGCATTGGAGCCGAGGGAATGGGGCTAAAGAAGTGTTAGAGATCGTTCACACAGATGTATGTAGTCCAATGTCAACCAAATCAAGAGGTTATGAGTAATTTTATTGATGATTACTCAAGGTACATTTTCCTTATGAGCATGAATATGAGCTTTTTGAAAATTCTAAAGAATTTAAGGCTCAGCGAGAGAATCATATGGAAAAAAACGTATCAAGTCTTTACGATCAGATCGTGAACGGCGAATACATCGGCGATGAGTTTTGAACTACTTATCTGATGAAGGGATTGTATCCCAGCTCACCGCACCCAGAACCCCTCAACAAAAGGGATTTGCAGAGCGAAGCAACATAATTCTTTTGGAAATGGTTAGATCAATGATGAGTTATGCGGATCTTCCCGAGTCGTTCTGGGGTCATACCTTGGTAAACAGCGACTTACATTCTGAACTTGGTGTTATCCAAATCGGTTCCCAAAACCCCAAATAATTGTGGACCCAAGCAAGCCTCAGTATGAGACACATGAGAACTTTGGGGTGTCTACATTTCTCGTGTTGGACAAAAAACCCAGAAATTGGATCCTCGATCGTAATTAAAATCGCTTTGTAGGATACCCCGAGGGAACAAAAGGGTGTATGTTCTATAGTTCCGAAGATCAAAAGGTGGAAATAAGCACCCACTTTAGATTTTGGAAGAAGACTATATAAACCAAAGAAAACCCAGAAGTGAGATTACCTTAAATGAGCTTAGAGGGCAAACCTCGATTACTAACTCATCTAGATGATATACCAAACGATCTGCTTTCACAATCAGACCTCGTCAGAGTGGGAGGGTTGTTAGACGGCAAAGAGATTCATGGGAATAGGAGAGTCCTCGGATTTGATTCCTAAATCGAGACCCATGGACATATGACAAGGCACTCCTCTTTGTGAAAACAATGAAAGCGAAATGGGTTCTATGTTTCATAATAGAGTGTGGGAGCTAGTCGAACCACTTTAATGGGGTCAAACCCATTAGATGCAAGTGGGTATATAAGAGGAAAAAGGGACCGGACGGGAAGGTTGAAACCTTTAAAGCAAGACTAGTGGCGAAAGGTTATACTCGGAAAGAAGGATCGATTATGAGGAAATTTTTTCACCCGTAGCCATGTTAAGTCCATCCATATTCTCTTATCGATTCTTTGCGCTTTATTTACCTTTGAAATCGGCAAATAGATGTCAAGATGCTTTTCCTTAACTAAGTCTTGATAAAGATATCTATATCTCAACAACACTAAGGTTTCATTGAAACTGCCAAGAACACTGGTTTGTAAGCTCAAGAGGTCCATTTTACTTGACTCAAACAGCGGGCATCCGAGCTTGGAACCAAAGTTTTGATCATGTAATAAAGTCTTATGGGTTTGATCAAAACGATTTTGAAAGTTGTGTGCATAAAAAGCGTGTCGGAATCTGCTTGGTATTCTTAGTACTATCACGTAGATTACATTGTGATCATCGAAACGATGTGAAGGTGTTATCGAGCGTAAGGGCATGGCTTTCAAAACAGTTTGAAATGAAAGACTTAAAGAAAGTTTGGACACATCCTGAGATCAAGATCTACTCGAGATCGCAAGAAAAAAAATGATGATCGGGTTATCGCAGCTATACATAGACAATCGCTTGGAATCCATCTATCCAAGAAAATGTCCTCAAGACCTTGAAAAAGGAGATAGATGACATGAAAGGCATTCCTTGTGCTTCTACCGCCGGAAACCTTATGTATGCAATATCGTATGCGAGACCGGATATCCGCTTTCTTGCGTAGGCATGTAAGATATCAAAGTAACCCGTGAAAAGCGCGTTGATCTACGTTAAAAACATTCTCAAGTGTCTGAAAAGAACTTCGGGATAGAATGTTAATTTATCGATCGATACTTCAATCCCCATTTGCTCGCGGACTCGGATTTCAATCGAGTTAGATTCCGAAAATTATCTCGCCTCGCAGTGTGTTTCCATTTGGGAAGTGTAGCCATCAAATGGACGAGTGTGGCGAAATGCATCAACGACTCAACCATGGAAGTCGGGTAAGTAATTACTTGTGAAGCGATGAAAAAGAACCGATTGAGCTCTGAACCTTCTTAGTGGACTTGGATGGTGTTCTCAATTTGTTCTAGCAATATCTGCTGAAAGGGGTTTGCAAATTCAAAGAACCAAGAGTCCACCAGTCAAACAAAACACATTAAAGGAAAGACATCTTATCACGAGAAATCATTAAGAGAGGAGATATAGATGTGGCAAAGATAGCGTCTGGAGGACTGACTGGGCGATCCATTTACAAAGCGTCTTTTTCCTAATACATTCGAGAGACATGTGAGTGGAATGGGTGTCAAGACCATTGCCAATCTACTTTGAGTATAAGTGGGAGAAATTATTAGGTTCGTGTAGGTGACATTAGATGTCACGGACTACGCGAGACATGTTATAGTATACTTAAAAGCGCACTTTGAGTATAAGTGGGAGATTGTTGGGATTATCTTTGAAAAGTATGCTTTTTACTTTTGTATAATCAAAACTGAATTTTCGGACTTATTTCTTTGAAATAAATTGTTTATCATCGATGCTTTAAATATGATTGAATGTTACATATATTTCTTTATATAAGCGTTCAATAATTAATACATGTTACATTGTAGTTAATTTAGTGATACCGGATCACGAAAGATTAAATTAACGATCCGCAGTAACTAAAAAGTCGCCATTCACGACCTAAATGGAAATGAACAACCATTCTTAAAGGTTGAGGTGTAAGGCTCGAGATTGGTTTGTCTTGACCAAGAGATTACACTACACTAGTGCATGGTGATCTTTTGAATAGGACCCTCTGGGGAGGATAAATTCTTGAGTGAACAAGGAAGAATTAGCCCTCGGTGGTTTCGTTGTTTCTTAACCTTAATCCCTTAAATAGAATCACGTGGGATTGGTAACTATTGCTTTGACTTATCATGGGTAGCGAATCGGAGAGATTCAATACTTTTTATCTTGGGCAATATTATTGGTCACATGTGATTGCTAAGATTTAATCTGAAAGAATGTGTGTGCAAATCGCTTGTTTGATTTGCCCTTGCGGGAGGTTCATAAGCTTTATCATACCAAATCTTGCAAAGTGGAATTTGTTTTCCAGATGGATAATAATGTTGAACCGTTCCTCGACCAAGGACAAAAAGATATTAATTAACGGAAAGTTATTTCAAAGGCTTGAATTAATTAATGGGCTGAATAATCTTAAACACGGAAATAATGACCGGAGCCATATTATTTGTAATATGAGTTAAGATGGATAGTCTGATATTAATTATGTAGTGGGATTAATTAATATTTATGGGCTTGAATTATATTGTGGCTCAATATTAGATATTCAAGATCCATTAGAAGGTTCAATCTTAATTCTCCTAAAGGCCCCCGAAAGTAGCCACAAATAGTCCAATAACCGAAAAAAGTGATTAAAATAAAATAAATATTGTTGCTTAATTTTTCAAGTATTATTTTCGAAATATATAGATATGTTGAGAGAAAGATTTTCTTTGAATTTTGTTATGGAATGAAGATATGTATTCTTGGAATACAAGATTATCTCATTAAATTCAAGAAATCTCCCACTAGCTTATTTATATAGTAAATTTCAAAAATTAGAAAATATAATGGGCAAGAAAGATTTTATTGATTTTCTTGAAAAGATATTATGGAAGATATGTATTTCTTAATACAAGAATATCTCATAAATTCAAGAAGATCCAAATCTTGGATTCTTGCACATGGTATTTTCGAAAAATCCATATATTGAGGAGGTGGAATTTTTGTGGAATATTTTAATTATGGGAAAAAGAATATAAGGGATATATTCAAGATTTCTTGGTGACCAAGAAAAGTCTTTTCCCACATTGAAATATCACTAAAATTTCGACCACTTCCTCTCCTATAAATAGGGGATGATTAGTTCATTCCCAAGTACAATTCCATGTGCTGGAAATATTAGTAAATCCACGTAAGTGGTGCAACAAAGTTTATTTTTTCCTTTTGTTAATTGTTCGCGAGTATCCTTCCACCGGATTGTCGAGCAAGGGCTAAGGGAATACTTGGGAAGTCCTTTTGGTTAGTCCGTCCGACCGAAGTCACTGCCATCTCGAGAGGTACGTTCACGTAAACCCGTAGATTTCGCATGCGTAGGTTTTACGTGGCTTTTTATATGCATGATATGTTGTTGCAATTATTATTTGAATTAATATAGGATTAATTCATGCTAGTAATAATTAATTAATTAAATTTGTATTTAAATATTCACCCCGAATAGATCTGTGCGAAACATTCCCCAACACCTTCCGGAAAGGCACGGGCAATGCGGATGCACCTCGCCATGGCCTCCACCGAGGCAAAGTTGCCCACGCCCTCGAGGACGACGCTCTCTTCCTTGAGGACAGCCAGCTCGGTGTCTTTTCCTTTGAGCTCCTCCCCAGGCGGAGTGAGCGTCTACGTCCTTCTCTGGGCCCCATTCTCCCGGAGATCGAGTCGCCATAACCCGACCCGCCGCCCGGGCTCTTCTTTTTACTCACGTCAGGCCGCCACACAAGGTCTCCAGCTCCGCGACCTTCCGCCTCAAGGTTCGACACAGTCTTTGTCGTTCCACCAAGCCCAGGGCCACGTTCTTGGTCCACGGCCTCTCCCTCCCCAGACGCCCTGCTGCAACATTCTTCTCCCAAGCGACCATCTGGACTCGCCGTCCACACCGAGGTGAAGTCCTCTGAGGAGCCTTGACATGGCCGCCACCATCCACTCCAAGTACACCATTGGCGGTGGATGTTGGCCACCCGATGGCGTCTCGACTGTTAGTCCACGACACAGTGAGGCGAACAAGCCCGCGGAGGTGTCCCGAGCTTCCTTGGAGAGAGAGTCGAGATCTACTCCCGAGGAAATTGAACACAAGGACTCGGATAAGGATGACCCTCTCCCATGAAAAGAAACAGAATAAATAGGTTTAGTACACGGCTAGATTGCGACCAAACATAACAGAGAGAAATGATAATAACTCACTCGATCGGCCGACACCAACCCAAGTAGGACTTGTCGTCCTTCTCGTGCTCGCCCTCCGGGATGCGGCCGTGGCGGGAGCTCTTGGGCTTGGAAGGTTTATCGGCGGGGATGTTGTGCCGACTCTTCATGGAGCGGTCTTCGGAGGACCGGAGGTCGCGATCCCGCCCAGCTTGTCGCGAACTCCTCCTGCCCCGAGGCAAAAGTAACAACCCCGACCCGATTCTGTCGCGACCTCGAGCCCCCCAGTAGATGAGGTCGCCAACTCCTCGGTCGTGACCCCTTGAGCTCGCTCCCGGGCCTCCTTATCCCGGGATTTTTGTTTGGCACGGGCATCCGCGAGGACTTTCATCCTATCCTTCCTCATAGCGGCGGGGTTGTTGGCATCCATCAGTTCGATTTCTGCGGGGGTGGGGATGAAGGGATGAGCGAAGCGAGGTGCAGCTGTCACAGGGAGATTATTTAAAAAACCAAGGAAAAAGCTTTTGCTCAAGGAGATACAAAATATGCTTACCTCGTGGAAATTGAGATTGCAGGTGGTTAGGCCCGATCAGTATGACCGAGTCTTTCCGAGCCTCGTTCGAGTTCAGCGTCTTCAGTGACCTATCGATGAGGTTTTTCCGGCAGACCACGACCGCTAGAGCAAAAAATCGAAAAAAGGGCTCTCTTGATTCTTGGTCGCAAAAAAAAACGAGTCAAATCAAAGAACTTGGGAAACTAAAACAATATGCGGACTTACTTTGGGCAACGCCGAACTCGGTCCAGGATGTTGATCCGACCACCTCAGTCCAGCTCGTCCACCGGGCTCCGCCAATCCCCAGAAACCCACCAAAACCTTGATTTCCATCCATCCACCTTGGACGGGATGTCCTCGATGATTTTATTGCCAGGATGAGCTCGCACATAGTACCAGTCGTTCTCCTCGGTGTGGGCCCCCACGAGATTAGTCAGCGAGACGATCTCATCGGCCACTGGAAGACAACCGGGCTGGAGAGACCCGAACACGGTCAACAGACCGATTAGCGTGCTCCACCCATTGGGTGTAATCTGGGTCGGAGCGAGATCCCATTGATTTAAAATCTCGCTGATCCTCGGGTGGAGGGAAAATCGCAAGCCGGCCTCCATGGCGCCCTCATTAACAACAACGCATCCCTCGGGAGGTTGGTCGGCCCTTTCATCCAAGGTCGGGACCCAGAAGTGAACGTCATTAGGGACCTCATACCATTCTCGAAAGAATCCGAGCTCGGTCTCCTACACCAAGCTAGCAAGCGTGCTCGCCATAAAGCGAGCATCTTCCTCCCTCACGCCTTTCCTCTCGACAGGTCGCCCCGAGGGGCGCTGGTAGGGAAAGTTGGCCTGATATTCCTGGAAAGTAAGCTCGAAAGGGGAGGCCCCAGCCCGGGCAGTAGGGATCACCGTCACGGAGGGAGTCTCTGCAACTCCCGATCTAGCTGATGGGCCGATCTTTGGGGGATGGGCTCGACCCGAAATTGACTGGTTCCCTAACCGGACCGCATCCTCGGTGGAGAGAATTCGAAAGTTTGAACCATACTCCCCCAGAATCACCACCTGGTCATCGTCATCACCGTCCATGGCATCGTCTTCCCGGAGGAAATTAGAAAAATGAGAGCCAAAATTAAAATCTCCGGCGCTCATCTCATCGCGGGTGGCAGAGCCCGAAGAGACTTCAAAAATCGGATGACCGCTGCTGGGCCCTGCAGTCGGCGTTGAATGCCTAGATTCCGGTGGCGTGGCGGAGGAGCCCTCTCCGGCAGGGAAGTTCGAAGTAGATTTGATTGGGGATATAGTTATCGGAAAAAAATAAAAGGGTTGGGGAATACCTTATCTAAAATCTGCAAATCCCGGCGACGGTAACGATTAGGCGCGGCGGAGCTAAGGCTGAGAGTAAGCGGGAGAATTCAAAGTGGAGAAAGTGAGGAGGATCTCACTTATATAGAAAATTTTTTAGGGCGCAGGAGCTCATGACCGGAGCCACCCAAACGTCGCGAATTTTGAATCCGTGGCGCGATAAGCATCGCCATCATCATCACACCCAAAAAGTGGCCGCAGATGTCACCGGGGTGTCATTTCGACATGAAAATGTCGCACCAAATCCCGCAAAAGCAAATTTTAGCGAAGTCAAGACGCCGTCGATACTGCATCCCCAAGAGCTCGGCTAACCCGGGCGAGCAATTCCTGGGGCAATTGTTGTGACCAAATAATTTATCTGGAGCGGGAGGCCTAACATCTGGGGTAAGTTGCATAATACACCAGCGAAGCCCTAGTTTATCACTGCTGACTCCAGATGTGTAAGCTCATATGAAAGGATCCCGACTATATCTAGGTCGGGGCAAGATCTAGCCTCACCCCGGGTCGAGGATCCGGCGACCGACAAGACCCGGGTCCTGACCGTATAGGCATTATGTCCCCTATGGCGCCTGCGACAAGGACTGAGCCTCGGGAAGAAAGTCGGACCAGAGAAGACTTTCCCCCAAGCGGGAAACTGCTTTTCCTTTCGAAACAGCTTAAACAAAGTTACCCTAATAAGGGCGATCGGATGAGCGACCTCGGATTTTGGGTTCATGACCTCGGGAACAAAGACTACAGTGCCTCCAACAAGCAATCCCTAGGAAAGAGGTCGCCTCGTCTTTCCGCCCGAGCACGCTACCCAGTAACTAGAGTCGGCGTCATTTAATGCACCCTACGTGCCATTAAATGTCTAGGTCCTAGGTCCCTAGGGGGGCTATACCCTAAGGGTTTGTAGTATAAATACATGTAATTAAAGCTCATTTAAGGGTTCCAACATTCACATTGAATACAAATGCTTTATTAGCAAAAAAAGAGGCCTTTGGCCCAAACACTCTTGCAATTTATTGCTTTCCAACACTCCAAATATTAAGCATTAAAGCACATCATCATCACTTTAATGAAAAACATTCCCTTTGTTCTTCATTAATTCTCACCAACTACAAATCATAAATAGTTTGATGTCAATCATAGCCACATTAATGCCTTAATCATCCTATCATATTTTTGGTATCAACATTCATAAATATTCTAAGAGAAATATAGACGAGCATTCATATAATTTTTGCATGCTTCTGAGTGTAAATACGAGGTAAATGAGATAAAATCTTGAGTGAGATTGCATTAAGAGAGTTCTTTTGCTTAAAGTTATGTTTCGTACATTGATTATGATTTTCCGATCAACTGACTTGAGCGTCGGAGTGTCCGAACTGGAGAATCCTCCGGCATGTTAGTTCTGGCGAGGAGAATACTCGTGGTTTCCGTTCATTACTTCCAACTAGAGTTATTAAACCTGAAGTATCAAGTATTTCTTGGAGGTGTCCATCATTTTTGCACTCATCATAAAGTATTTATTTTAGAGAAGACAATAAT
Organism: Stenogyne calaminthoides; assembly: GCA_037126765.1. NCBI lineage: Eukaryota > Viridiplantae > Streptophyta > Magnoliopsida > Lamiales > Lamiaceae > Stenogyne > Stenogyne calaminthoides. The sequence goes on from JBBCBC010000009.1 coordinate 5,910,567, forward strand.
TAGGTCTGAACGAATTTGACTTGTTCCAAAATCCGTCTTGCCAAATTTATTCATATATCCAAGACCCGCTCCAATATGTTTGAACCATACGAATTAAGCTGGATAAATCCACCCGACTAATTTTTTGAATTCTCTCTCTACTTTTTTAAAGCTTCATTTGGATGGATGAATTTGAAAATTCATGGATTTTACACACAAATCATACTCTTCAATAGATTTGTAAATATTTAGATTTGAGAGTTTAGGGAAGAGAGTGAAGGAGGAGAGGGGGAAGGGGTAAAGATGAAGAGATTTCATACTAGGTTTTGATAAGGATTTGAAATCCCTCCATTTTAAACTAGACTCTCAAATTTAAGTATTTGTAAATCCATTGTAGAGTGATGATTTGTGTGTAAAATTCATGAACTTCAAATTCATCCATCCAAATGGAGCCTAAAAGAATTCTAACAATATGTATATGCATTAGAATAAGAAATAACTAAGGCTCCATTTGGATAGATGGATTTGGAAATCTATGGATTTCACACACAAATCATACTCTTCAATGAATTTATAAATACTTAGATTTGAGAGTTTAGGGAAGAGAGTGAAGGGGGGAGGGGGAAGGAGTAGAGATGAGGAGATTTCACAAATGACTAAGTTTTGATGAGGATTTGAAATCCCTCCATTTTAAACTAGACTCTCGAATCTAAATATTTGTAAATCCATTGGAGAGTGATGATTTGTGTGTGAAATCCATGAATTTCAAATCCATCCATCCAAATGGAGCCTAAAGATGTTTTATAACCATATAGTTTCTTCAAGAAGTCATAATTCACTTATGTAACAATATATACATTGATAATTTTATGGAGTACGTACTCCCCCCTTTTAAAATAAACGATGTTTTAAAATTTGTTGTTAAAATAAAGAATAAGTGCATAATGACAAATATATAATTTATTCATGGTTAATTTTGGTATTCATTCAGGTGCACCGTCTTTGCATTCATAAATAAGTTTTAGAATCATTCAACTTTTTTATCTTTGAAAGATCTTAATTTGTTTCAGCGTTGAATAGTGTATTTTTTCATATTAATAATTGATAGTTAGATTGTAAAATAAATTGTATCTTTCAATTTAACAAGTTGTCAGATTTGCTTAAATTGCGATTATAAAGAAACGGTCGATACATAAAAAATTAGAAAGACTTAGCCTTGCCGAATACAAGTTTTCCTAAACATCATGTTTTTTTTTTTTTTACAGGATCCTAAACATCATTATAAATATGCAAAAAGGAAAGCAACCTCACAAGTTAGCCAACAGATTAAAAGCCTTTGAGGCCCAATACTGCATTTTCTCCTAATTATAGAGTAAAGCCCATGAGATTGCTCTTGGCCCAATCCTTTTAACAAAAAAAAAAAAGGAACTAGGAAATCACGCGAACCATCTGGAAGACGGGAGAAGATGTCAGCAGATTCGTGAAAGCGTGCTCAAAAATTACACGTGAGTGCGAGAATCATCTCCTCGTCCATATAAATAATCTCCTAATTCTATCAAATTCCACATCAAATCACAGAATTTAAGCAAATGTCTTACTGGAAAAGCAACGATCCATTTCACTGACATTTGGGATCCCTTTGAAGCCCATCTTTTTCAAAGTGGATGTTCGACTGGGTTGTTCAAGATGTTCCTGGGTTGAAGAAAGAGGAAGTGAAGGTGGAGGTTGAGGATTGTTGCATCCTGGAAATAAGTGGGGAGAGAAGCAAGGAGAAGGAGGAGAAGAACGACAAGTGGCACCGCGTCGAGAGGAGCTCCGGCAAGTTCCTCCGCCGCTTCAGGCTGCCGGAGAATGCCAAGTTGGCTGAGGTCAAGGCGGCGATGGAGGATGGGGTTCTGACAGTGACGGTGCCAAAGGAGGAAGTCAAGAAGCCTGAAGTCAAGGCTATTGATATCTCTGGTTAATCAGGATCTCTGTTTATTGTATAGTCTTGAGTATGTGTTATTTACATGTATTGGGTCAATAATTTTGTGCTTTGTCAGATGTTAAGGTTTGTAAACAATGCTATGATCTAAATTTCGCTTTGTTAATAAAGATTCAGAGTGTGTTTCTACTTATCAGATCGAAATCTTGTCTAATTTTGAGTTGATGCAATTTGCAATTTCTATTAGCGCAATATAATAGTTTGATTAGCAATTTTTTTTTTTAAAAAATTTACATATGCTCAAATTGTAGCTTGTTGTGAATAAAAATCAATCGGATTAAAAAAAAAAATTGTTGTGTTTGAATTGAGAATTCGAAAATGGTTGTGAACTTGTGAGGGCAAGTTCGTCGTTTGGTGGACATTTGCACGATAATTCACTTGATCTCATTTTAAGAAGTTGTTGGATTAGTCGTCATGAAGCCATTGCAATCTGGCTTATGCTTTTGTCAAAACTGCACACTGAAACTAAGACAAACTATAGTATCTAGTTATTCAACAAAAGAGGTTTCACCGATATAGCTTACTGCAGCAATAAATAAACTCACAATACAGTCGACTTCAGAAACTCTACCAATCGATTTAGATTCGAGTAAGACGACCCCCCTTCAGAAATAGCATTCCCCGCCAAAATCGCCAAACCACGAGCCCTCTCCAAAAACTCATCCCTCCTAACAACCATCACATCCCTAACCATTTTCTCAATCAATATTCTATCGCAAGTATCTTTCATGTCCAGTCCAATCTTCCACACCTCGCTCACAAACCTACTATTCGTCATTTGGTCAGTTAAGTAAGGCCAACAAAGCATTGGAAGACCAACTACAATACTTTCCAGAGTCGAATTCCATCCACTGTGAGTGAAGAACGCTCCAACTGCCTGGTGACATAAAACTTCCTGTTGGGGCACCCACCCCACCATCAACCCTCTCGACTTGGTACCTTTCTCTAGCTCCATCGGAATCTCATTCCCATCCCCGATGACAGAGTCGGGCCTTATGACCCACAAGAACCTCTGCCCACTATTAACCAACCCGTACCAAAACTCCAACAGTTCATCCCTTGTAAGTATTGCAATACTGCCAAAGCTCACATATATCACAGAATTGTTAGGCTTTGAGTCGAGCCAGGCGATGCAACTATCGTCCTCCTCCCATAAACTGCTCGAATAGTGCAATGATTCGATTCCCCTGATTTCTCTCAACGCTTTTGAATGTGCATGTAGTGGGCCAATGGAGTATACATTGGGAATGTGGTTACGAATTTGATCAAGAATTGGACCTTCCAAAACTTCAAATGTATTGAGTATGACTCCCGCGGCTTTAGCCGTTGCTTTAGTCTCTGTTTTGATGGTAAGAAATCCGGGATCGTCAATGTCTTCAACTCGGCAAAGTCCTGGAATGTCGCGACGGCGAAGAATCGTCTCCATTCCGGGTATGCTCGTTACCATTAGGTCCATTTCTTTCTTTCTCCAGTATTCCAATTTGACTTCATTTTTCCCTGAATCAAAATTTGTAGCAATCAGGGTGCTGTTGTGAAGTTTATTGAAAGAGTGATTTGAGATTCGCTATTTGTTTTAACTGTTTAGTCGACCTTATCTTTTGATTCCAGTTGTTATTCTAATAATTATGGTGTATTTGGTTCTGAAGATTTAAATAAATTCTAAAATGATACTCCTATCGACCATATTTCAAAATTTTAGGGTCCCATTTGGTTGGGGGTAATGGAATCATTTACATTAATATTGCTTGGTAGTTTTGATACACATTTAATAAGAATAGAAGTAAGTAATCAATAATAATGCAATCAATAACCCTTAATGATACTCATTATCATATTACCATTTTCAAGTCATACTAAGCGGGCCCTTAGAAAATGCATACAGTCGCTAGATATGCTTTCATATAAAAATTACCCTCGTACATCCGAATCCCACCACATAAAATTACCCATTCAATTAAATAAAGAAAGGTGTAAAGTATTATGTACACTACTAATACGTTTGCTTATGAGAACTAATACTATTATTTATAAGAACTAATACTATTACTAGTTGTGCACTGTGCACAAGTTGTACATAACCTTCTTTCTTGTTTCAATTTCAACATTCAAGAGGGTTGAAATCTAAAATCTAAGCCAAATTTTCTATTGAAGAATCTTGTTTTTCCCTTTTCGCATATCAAATATTTCGTAATATTCTGGTTTTTATCTTGTACACGACTTAAAAAACAACATGGATGAGTGTACCTTTCAAAGGCAACTCCTCAGCGTCGATAATCTCCTGGATACAGAAATACGCCCAAAATGAACACGCGCTGATCGTCCAAAAATATAAGTACGGAATCCCCATTTCTTTAACCACCGGAATAGCAAAACTCAACACCCCATCCATGATCAGGCAGCTCACGCGCCGCCTATCGCCTTCGTCGCTCAGTGCATTAGTGGACTCCATCAGGTGCCGAAACTGGGGCCCGCCCACTCGCTTAAGGCTCAGCACGACGTCGATTGTGCGTAGTCCGGACCTTGGGTGATCGGCCGGAAGGCCATCGGAGATGGTGGCGACGCGGAAGCCCGGGTAGTGGGAGAAGCGGGAGTCGAGGCTGCCGTGGCGGAGGAGGTGGCTGTGGGTGTGGTCGGAGAGGAGGACGGTGACGTGGAGGCCGGAGAGACAGAGGAGCTCTGCGAGGTTGAGCATGGAGTTTACATGGCCTTGTAGGGGGAGAGGGAATATCAAAATGTGTGGGGACCACATTGTGGCGATTTCTTGGCTACACATTTCAAGATATGCTAAATTTGATGTTAAATAACTTGTGTTATAAGAGAAAATGGAAGGAAAAAAAGGAGAGGCTAAGGAAAAACAGGGGAAAATGCCCAACAAAAACACAAACAACTAAAGATATGCAGCCACGAGGAAGTAGTAATGGGCTAGGCCTAATGCACGAGAAATCGGTAGAAGCCCATCGAATGTAATGTAACAAAGGTCAAATCAAATTATCCCCAAGTTATTGCACCACTGTTAATGGGCTGATAAAGACCACAAGACTTCAACAATCATGTTTTTATGCTATATATCGAATTTTAGGTAGTGTTGGGACTGGAAGAGACACTTCGAGCAAGTCCATACAGAGTTTAACAATGGTTTGAAGTGGGCTCCCGTTAGTGGACAGCGGGTTCTGGTCCTCCGAATTAGTCGGTCTTTGGCCGGATACTGAGTTATAAAAAAAAAAAAGACATATTCAACAATATTGTTAATTTGCACTTCTTTTTATCCGATTTTTTTTTTTTGATAAATATAACTGTGGAATCAAAACTACATAATAAAATAATTTTAAAATTAAAATGGTAAGTATTGTGACCAAAATCTTGTGAGACATTGTGTCCTGTAGGATAAAAAATGCATTTTAACCTCAGAATTTGGCAAACTAATTAGAAGTCTTTGAGGCCCAAACTACATAGCCGAATTCTGTAATCATTATAAAGCCCATAATATTACTGTTGGCCCATATTCCTATTGAGAAAATGCTACGGGAAAGCACGAGAAGTCGAACTATCTGGAATATGGGGGAAGATGGCAGCAGTTTCGTGAAACAGCGCTGAGAAATTACATATTTACATGTAAGCGCGAGAACCATCTCCCCATCCATATAAATAATCTGACAATTCTACCCAATTCCTCACCAAAGAATTCAGATTTTCGGAAATTAATTCTTCCAAAACCAATAATCCAAGACCAATTTTTCTTGCAGAAATAAAGCTAAAATGTCGTTGATTCCAAGCTTCTTTGGCAACAGCAGGAGCAACGTTTTCGATCCATTTTCCCTGGACATTTGGGATCCCTTTGAAGGCTTTCCTTTTTCATCCGCCGGAGAAACCAGCGCGGTGGCTAATACTCGCATTGATTGGAAAGAGACGCCGGAGGCCCATTTGTTCAAAGTGGATTGAAGAAAGAGGAGGTTAAAGTGGAGGTTGAGGAGCAGATTATTGGGGAGAGAAGCAAGGGGAAGGAGAAGAAGAACGACAAGTGGCACCGCGTCGAGAGGAGCTCCGGCAAGTTCCTCCCCCGCTTCAGGCTGCCGGGAAATGCCAAGCTGGGTGAGGTGAAGGCGGCAATGGAGAATGGGGTGCTGACAGTCACCGTGCCAAAGGAGGAAGTCAAAAAGCCCGAGGTCAAGGCTATTGATATCTCTGGTTAATCATGAGCTCTCAGTGATCTAGGATTAAAATTTTGGGGATACAATTTTTTTTAAAGAGAATTTTAGGGTTACATTTGAGTACTTATTCTTAATTATACATAATAAAATATAATTTTAAATTTTTAACATAAGGTATACAAGGGGGGTACACTTTATTTTGGGGTACAATTGTACCCATGTACCCCCTAAATCCGCCACTGTGAGCAGTACATGTTATTGTACAGTGTTGGTTGAGTGTGTGGTATTGTGTTCTTTAGGGCACGTTTGTTTTGTGATTTAAGTGTGCGGATCAAGTCAAAATTTTAGAATCCAGGCATTTAGAATCCTTAATTAATAATATATGTATTGTGTTTGTTTTGAGATTTGAGTAGAGTGAGATTTAACTTTATAACAAATCAATGTTTAATAGTGATTGATATTGTATTATTATATTATATTAAGAAGAGTAAGAAAGTGTATAAAGTGTGATGTATTGGAAAGAGTAATAATAAATTTTATAGGTATTTGTAGGTATGTATTGAATGTAGGATTTAAAAACCAGATTTTAAATCTCAAACTCGTATGAGACGGGGAACGCAAAGTTTTAAGTCCATCCGTTTGAGTCCCAAAACAAACACAGCCTTAGGGATTTATTTGGATGGATGAATTTGAAATTTATGGATTTCACACATAAATTATCACTCTCCAATGAATTTATAAATATTTAGATTTGAAAGTCTAGTTTAAAATTGAGGAATTTCAAATATTCATCAAAACCTAGTCATTTGTGAAAAATCCCCTCATCTCTACCCTTTCCCCCTCTCTTTCTTCCATAAACTCTCAAATCTAAGTAATTGTAAATCCATTGGAAAATATGATTTGTGTGTGAAATTTATGAATTTCCAAATCCATCCATTCAAATAGAGCATAGATGAATGGGTTAATTTTTTCTTTTGACAAAAGATGAATGGGTTAATAATCACTACTACACATTTAGGCTTGCACAGCTGCACTTGGACAGTTCTTTTTTCAAACAGCTCTCCAAGTTATAGCTTGGAGAGCGGTTTTATTAAAAAAAAAAAAAAGACCCGGTTTAAAACCGCTATCCAAGAATAAAATTTGGAAAGTGGTTTTAAACTGCATTGCAAGATCACTTGCACAGCGGTTAATAACCGCGTCTCATAAACACTTGAATGGCGGTTTTGAACCAAGTCGAAGTCGAGTTATAATTTTTAATTATCAGACGCGGGGGCGTCCAGAAACCCTTCATTTCATTAATATTTCTCCCCAAATTCCCTCTTCCTCCTCCTCTCCCCCAAATCGCGAGCCGTAAACCGCCGTCCGGTTTCCTCCTCCAACACACATCGTCCAAATTGTCGCCGTCGCCGTCCTAGCTTCTCCCTCTCCCCCAAATCGTCGCGCGCCCTCCTCCCTCCCTCTCCTACCTCCCTCCCCCCCCGCCCCCATCGTCGCCATCCTCCCTCCCCTGTAATTTTCCTCCTCCATATATATATAGGTATTTTTTTCTTTTATATATATATATATATGTATATATATTGCATGTGTTTATTTATATATATATATATGTGTGTGTTTGAGATTAATTGTTAGGATATATATATAAATATTGTGTTTATATATATATATGTTAGAGATTAATTGTTAGGATATATATATATATATGTTTGGGATTAATTATTGTTAGGATATATATATATGTTTGAGATTAATGTTAGGATATATATATATAAATGTGTTTATATATATATATATATATGTTTGGGATTAATTGTTAGGATATATATCTAATTTGTTATGATTAATTGTTGTTAGTGTGGGATTAATGTTGGTTTAACTATATTGTTGTTAGTAGCTTGGATTAATTGTTGTTAGTGGCTTGAATGAATTTTTGTTAGTGTTAGAAATGAACATTTTGTTAGAGATGAATAATGCACTTAAGGTGTTTGATAATATGCTTGTGTGAGGATTTAAGCATAAATTAGGATTAATACATTAGGATATATTTTGGTTATTAATTTAATGAATGGATAGTGATTAATGATTAATGGTGATTAATGGTGATACATTAGGATACATATTGTCTTGAGAAGTAACAAAAATTGTGAATGAGTGAAAAATTGGAAGGATTTCAAAATTAGAAAATTAAAATGAATGTAGATTAAGTATGGTTAGGTATGCTTTTAGGTTTAATACTTTAAGATAATTGTCTTGAGAAACAGTCTTCATATTGTCTTTCCTATAGGCATCTCTAGTTCCTATAGTTTTTTGAATATTGTTTGTTTTATATTTATTAAATGTTGTTTCTTCTGCTTTACAGGATCATGTCTCGTTTGCCATATCCAGGAGATGATGGAGATGATGATGGATATTCTGATGGAGATCATGGCGCATATGATCATGGTGCATATGATCGACAGCATCCTGATGACTTGAGAGAGTGTGACACTGATGCTCCCACCACCACTAGCAGCTCCGGGGAGAAGCGCACTCGGGGTATAGTCACCATGTCATCTATTAAGATAGCTCGTAGCAAGGAGAAAACACTTCAGGTAATTTTATTACAATTGAACAGTTTGAAATCGATAAATATGTTGATTGATCGTTGAACATAATTAAATACTATGTTATTGAAGTTATTGTTCAATGAGTTTGGACAGGCAATAGGAAAAGTGAGTGAGTCGTTGTCCTTCTACATTGGAGGTGCAGTCAGGAGCGTGATCCCTATCGTGCTGCCAGCCAAGGACTGGCGTAGCCCCAAACTAACTCCTTTGAAGGAAAGAATATGGGAGGAACTTACGGTATGTTAATTATATATTTATTGAAAGTTGTAGTATGACCCTTAAATTTACTAAATTGTTATGTTATATGCGTATAGGCTACATTCAGAGGTCTTGACCACACAAAGAAGAAACAAATATTGTCGCAAGCTGGAGTAATGGCCAAGAATTTTCGAACTTGGTTGAGAAGTAACACACGAGATTTGGAAACTGGTCTTTACTCACTAGTCGGCCGCCGGCGTATCAGAATAGCCCTATGGTGGCTCTATACTGGGAGAAGTTTGTGAGCAGAGCTATGGAGGATGATTTCCAGGTAAAATTGATCAATGTCATTTCCTCAATTTCTAATGCATATAGTTTTTCAGTGTTTATGATATTTATATTATACTGTAGAATCGAAGTAATAAAAATCGCGATCAAGCCAAGTCGATGGAGTCGCAATATCGTGGCTCGAACAAAGGTTATGCACGAATAAGCGAAAATATGGTGAGATCAAAATCCTAACTTTTAATTTTTTTTATATATTCACTTTTAATATATCTAATAAAGGGACACGTTCATCACTATCGTAGAAAGAAGAAAGAAGAAAAACTGGAGAGAGTGAGCTTATTGTTACCCGTTTCGACTTATTTCAGACTACCAGAAAGGGTCGAGACGGGAATATTCACGATCCCAGTGCACAGCGCATCATCGAAGAAGTGGTAATCTATCCATTAATTTATCTTTCAATTACAAACTATTATTTATAAACAAATAATTAAATAATAATCTTTTATTTTTGTGATTCGGGAGCGTCTATCTCAGACCATGACACCCGACGACATCCGCATTATCGGCCCTGATGATCTGTTTGGACGGGCTATAGGTCGCTAGGAGCATCCCAACCGCTTACGGAGTGTCGGTGGTGTGACGAAGACATCGTTAGCGATGGCACCTGGTCTTCAAGCCATGAATATGGTGGGTATACTAATGGAACATGTTGCCAAGTTGTCTAAAGATGTGGAACATTTGAGGTCCGAGAGAAGAACGAGCCACGAAATGTCGTCGAGTGGAGCAAGCTGTGAACATAGTGTCGCTAATGCTATGTTTTCAGCTAACCCTAGGGACGACTTTATTGAGGCACTTCAAAACGTCTCTCAGGTATCAGATACGCATATCTCACATTTGTTTTAATTAAAGACTAGTGTATTAAAATTTTCTAACTAAATATATTATTCGAACAACCAACGACCTTTTGCTACCTTTATTTGGAGGATCCCGACCGGTTGGTGGCCATAGGAACATTGCACAGCTCCCATGGAATGATTCTTGGTCATCCCATCACTCCTGGTTTCGTGAGGGTCACACTCAATGTACCCTTAATCGGACAAAAGGATTCAGCGGTGCCAAAACCAATCGATGAAGTCGTCACAGTCGGAACAGCGATCGGGCACTTCATCGAATGGCCGAGCAACTTGGTCTCTAGCACCATGAGGGTAAAATATATGTTATTAAAGTTCATTATCTTATTTGTGGTTCTAAATAATATTGCAAATTAATTGTAGAATCTGCCGACACCACAAATGCCTAAGAGGAAATCACCACAAAAGGCTAAAGAGAAATTGAGGGGTGTCGTAGACAGTCAGAGGGGGAGAACGAGGGACTCCACTGCGCTCATACTTGGTTATCCCATGACTGGAGACTTAGATCACGATGATTATGTACAGTCTAGGGTGCACCGGATGGTATCGTCTAATGTTTTCGAGATCGTCACAGTTCCCATGCTTGCTCACTTTCATCAGAATATTTTCCAAGAATTCGTCAGTGAGGAACATGTGCGTGAAGTCTTGAATGACGAGTGGTTGAGTGCAACCACCATAGCCCTTTACCTCAGGTATGTGTTTACTAATTCTCAATATTCACTTTTTGTATAGTTTAATTTTCTTTTTAAATATTAATTAGCGTATATATGTTGGTTAAAGATATTTGGGTGAAGTATATCTCTCCAGAGATGTCTGAGCAAGTGGAATGTATTCCTTCGTCTCCCCCCAGGTGTCTTGCATATTGGGTGATTGGGTACAGACCATAGATGGGTTAGTTAATCATATGCTGAATCAAACTGGGAGCGATCATCTCATTTTTTGGCCAACAAATGTGGGGTGAGTGATAAACATTTCGTTAAAATTTGTATTCATGTTTATAATATTTGCAAATATATATGTTAAATTTGCAGTTAATTTTAATATTCTCAGTATAATATAGGAACCATTGGGTGCTGGTCGCCATACACATGAATACATTAAGTGTGTATTTTATGGACCCAGCTCAGGATGGAGTTTATTCAAATCGCCCTGATCTCGTTTCATATATGGAAGCGTAAGTTCATTTTTAATATTCTATACAATGATTTGTTTTACTTTTAAAATTATGCATATTTAATCTATTTTTATTTTTTAATTATAATAATAATAGTGTGATGACGATGCATCGGATTCGCCTTCAGAGTCAAGGTTCAAGATCTAAGTTAAATAAAGTGAACTGGATTAACATTAAGGTAAATTTAATTTAGTAAATTATCAAATTAATAGAAAGAAATCATAATTGTAATATGTGATTATAATTGTTAATCAACAGGTTCCGAGGCAACGAGATAATGAACACTGTGGACATTTTGTGTGTTGCTTTATTGAAGATATAATCCGCGCTTCTCTAACGAACATTCCTCTCAATGTAAGTCAATTTATCGATTTATTTAAATTATTATTGATTGAATAAAAATTCATACTATATTGATTGATTCGTTGTTTGCAGTTTGTCTATGAACGTGAGCTCAAGTCTTACTCTAAGAAAAGACTGGAGAAATGGAAAAATGATTGGACGGGTACCTTTACAATCGATTCTTATATTCATACGATATTGAGTGATCGTTGTTTGAAATTTTGGTAGCATGTAATTAAATTATATATTTGTGATGATATATATTTCATGTTTTTGGTGTATTGGACGTATGTTTATGATTGTATGTTTATTTATTTCATGATGTGTATGTTTATTTATTTGATGTTTTGGTATATATATATATGTGGTATAAGTTTTGGTTTATGGTTTTATTATAGGATTTTTGGTTTATGGTTTATGGTATTGGACGTATATATAAGTTTTGGTTTATAGTTTTATTATAGGATTTTTAAAATATAAATTAATAATTAAAAAAAAAGATATTGGATGTCTATCTAACATAATAAACGAAATTATAAAAAAAAAATAAGTTAGACAATGTTAATAACCGTTTGTCCAAGGATTGGGATTATCTTGAAAAGTATGTTTTTTACTTTGTATAATCGAAACCTAATTTTCGAACTTATTCTTGAAATAAATTGTTTATCAATGATGCTTTAAATATGATTGAATGTTATATATATTTATTTGCATAACTGTTCAATAATTAAATGCGTGTTACATCAGAAGTTAATTTAGTGATACCGGATCACGAAGATTAAATTAATGATCTCTTGTAACTAAAAAGTACGTCATTCACGACCTAGATGAAAATGAACAACCATCGCGAAAGTTTGAGGTGTAAGGCTCGATTGGTTTTGTCTTGACCAAGAGATTACAATAGTGCATGATGATCTTGTTGAATAGGACCTGCGGGAGGATAAATTCTTGAATCGAACAAGGAAGAATTAGACCTCGATGGTTCGTTGTTTCTTAACCTTCGTCCCTTAAATAGGATCACGTGGGATTGGTAACTATTGCTTTGACTTATCATGGGTAGCGAATCAGAGAGAGATTCAATACTTTTTATCTTGGGCAATATTATTGGTCACATGTGATTGCTAAGATTTAATACGAAGAATCGTGTGCAAGTATGCTTGCTTGATTTGCCCCCTTGGGAGGTTCATAAGTTTTATCATACCAAATCTTGCAAGTGGAATTAGTTTCCGGTATGGATAATAATGTTGAACCGTTCCTCGACCAAGGACAAAAGATATTAATTAACGGAAAGCTATTTCAGTGGCTTGAATTAATTAATGGGCTAGATAATCTTAAACACGGGAAATAATGACCGGGAGCCATATTGATTTGTAATATGGGTTAAGATGGATAGTCTTGATATTAATTATGTAGTGGGATTAATTAATATTTATGGGCTTGAATTATATTGTGGCTCAATATTAGATATTCAAGATCCATTAGAAGGTCCAATCTTAATTCTCCTAAAGGCCCCCTAAGTAGCCCAACATATAGTTCATTAACTAAAAATGTGATTAAAATAAAATAAATATTGTTGCTTATTTTTCCAAGTATATTTCGAAATATATAGATAAGTTGGGAGAAAGATTTTCTTTGAATTTTGTTATGGAATGAAGATATGTATTCTTGGAATACAAGATTATCTCATTAAATTCAAGAAATCTCCTACTTGGTCATCTATAATGAGATTTTCGAAAAATATGAAATATAGTGGGCAAAAAAGATTTTCTTGATTTTCTTGAAAATATATTATGGAAGATATGTATTTCTTGAAATACAAGAATATCTCATAAATTCAAGAAGATCCAAATCTTGGATTCTTGGCACCCCAATATTTCGAAATCTACCATAATATAGAGAAGGTGGGATTTTGAGGAATATTATAATTATGGGAAAAAGAATATAGGAGATATATTCAAGATTTCTTGGAGATCAAGAAAAGACTTTTCCTCATTATTTTATCACAAATTTTCGTCCCCTTGGCCTCTATAAATAGGGGATGAATGGTTCATTCCCTGTAACACACGAAAATTGGTTTTTCGGAAAAATATCAGCGTCGATAAAATATTTGATATTTTGTAATGTCGACAGATTGTATTTTTTTGAAAAACGACAATTGTGAGTCGTGTACAATTCCATGTGCTGGAAATATTAGCAAATCCACATAAGTGGTGCAACAAAGTTTATTTTTTCCTTTTGTTAATTGTTCGCGAGTATCCTTCCACCGGATTGTCGAGCAAGGTATTGTAGTTGGCCTTCCTATGCTTTGTTGGCCTTATTTCGCCGATCAGATGACGAATAGTAGGTTTGTGAGCGAGGTGTGGAAGATTTGACTGGACATGAAAGATACTTGCGATAGAATCTTGATTGAGAAAATGGTTAGGGATGTGATGGAAGTTAGGAGGGATGAGTTTTTGGAGAGGGCTCGTGGTTTGGCGATTTTGGCGGGGAAAGCTATCTCTGAAGTGGGTTCGTCTTACTCGAATCTAAATCGATTGGTTGAGTTTCTGAAGTCGACTGTATTGTGTGTTTAATTATTGCTGCAGTAAGAAGCTACATTCGTGAAACTACTTTTGTTGAACAACTAGATACTATAGTTGGTCTTATTTCAGTGTGCAGTTGTGACAAAAGCATAAGCAAGATTGCAATGGCTTCATGACGACTGATCCAACAACTTCTTAAAATGAGATCTCAAGCGAACTAATAAAAACATCGTGCATACTGCACATTGATGTCCCCCATTCGTATCATCTATTCTGATCGAACAATTTCTTCAAATCTCCATTTCGAATCATCTATTGTGATATCTACTCTGTCATTCGATGGCTTAAAATGCTATGTCATTTTTGTTAATCACCAAGCGACAAGGAGGAATGAAACTTGCCCACAACCATTTCAGAATTGTCAAAATCAAGTACAACAATCTTGTTAACTTCATCCATTTATTCTTAATTCACAACAACCCACACTATCAACTTATAAATAAACAAATTAAAAAGTTTGCAACCAAATTATAACTTCCTTTAATGGAATTGCAAATTGCTTCAACAACTCAAAAGACAAAAATTTTGATCTAATGCTTTATTTAACAAAAAGAAATCTCAATCATAACACTGTTGACAAGCCAGAACATCTTAAAAACACAAAATTATTGAATTTGACCCAATTCATGTAAAGAACACAATACCAACACTATACAATAACACAGCTCCTGATCAACAATGAGAAACACAGACTCTGAAACTTTATTAACATTGAGAAACGTCAATCATAACAATAACCACAAACCACATGTAAAAACACAAAATTATTGACCCAATTCGTCTAAACAACACAACACAACACAACATACTCAATCAACACTATACAATAACACAGCTCCTGATTAACCAGAGATATCAATAGCTTTGACATCAGGCTTCTTCACTTCCTCCTTTGGCACCGTCACTGTCAGCACCCCATTCTCCATCGCCGCCTTCACCTCACCCAGCTTGGCATTCTCCGGCAGCCTGAAGCGGCGGAGGAACTTGCCGGAGCTTCTCTCAATGCGGTGCCACTTGTCGTTCTTTTTCTCGTGCTCCTTGCTTCTCTCTCCACTAATCTGCAGAATAGAACCGTCCTCAACCTCCACCTTCACTTCCTCTTTCTTCAACCCAGGAACATCCACTTTGAACAAATGGGCTTCCGGCGTCTCTTTCCAGTCAATGCGAGCATTAGCAACTGCAGTGGTTTCTCCGGCGGAGGACGGGAAATTGGCGACGGTGGATGAAAATGGAATGCCTTGAAAGGGATCCCAGATGTCCAGTGAAAATGGATCGAACACGTTGCTCCTGCGGTTGCCAAAGAAGCTTGGAATCAACGACATTTTAGCTTAATTTCAAGTAAGATAAATTGATGGCTTGGTTTATTGGTTTTGGAAGAATTAATTTCGGAATAAAAGTATTTGCTGAATTGTTCGGTGAGGAATTTGGTGGAATTAGGAGATTTATTTATATGGATGAGGAGATGATTCTCGCGGTCTCATCTTATTTCATGAAACTCCGCACATCTTCCACCTTCTTCTAGATGCTTCTTCTGCTTTCCCTCTATCGCCTATATCCATTAGTCACAAACAATATGGGCCAACAGTATTCTTATGGGCTTTTATAGTGACCAGAAGGTATTACGTGCTACATATTCACCGTACACTACTATTACTATTGCTCGTAAGAATTAACACTTTATTTATAAAGTGTGATTTTTATGAGCAATAGTAAAAGTGGTGTACGATGGACATGGTGCGTATAATATTTTGCCTAAAATTATATCCAAATTCTATATATAATTTTTTAAAATTTCAGATTTTATATAAATTATTACTCTCTATCTTAATTTTGATTGACTATTTTTCTTAATTGGACATCCTAATTTAGATTGGTCATTTTCTAAAATAGAAAAAAGCCACTTTCTTAACTTAAAAATATCCGCTACAAACATCTTTTATTTACATTACATGTCACGAAAAAGACATTCATATCCCTCCACCGAACCCACTTTACATTACATAAAATTAAAAGGACATTGATATCTCTCCATCAAACCCATTTATATCACTTAATACTAATAAACACACTTTTATTAAAACTCGTGTCATTTAGAAATTGTCAAACAAAAACAGGACGGAGGGAGGATTTGGTTTGGAAATTTTTATTTTTTTTAATTTTTAAATTTATATACACACTTTTTATAATTAACTTTTAATTTTAGAATTTTATTTGGTTAAATAATATAAAAAGCTATTTTAAAACTTAGGAATCAAAACTATTTTGGACTCAATCTCTTTGGACCAAAAGACTACAATTTACTCATACATCACTGGTATGACTATCAAAATTGTGAGCATAGCATGCAAGTTCTAGATCCAAGTGGTAGTATCAAACCCCTTAGGTATTGTTCTTCAGAAATGACGAGGTTTGACTCATTCCTCGAAAGAAGTTTTTATGAAATCGTTATCCATCAAAATTTTTAATTCTAGTTCCGGCGAGCGAATAATCATTGAGTCCTCCTCTTTCCGGATAACACATACATAGAGACTTGCCTGCCAATAGTCAAATAATTAGTAAACCTTTAAGAGATATTTCTAGAATGAGTTGTTTCTTTTCTATTTTTCAATCTCCCATTTATCAATTTGATTTAGTTGTTTACTAGAGCAATTATGATCTAGAAACCGATCCGAGGCAAGTGTTCGGATCTATTATAACATAGTCATGAGGGCTCAACGGACCTTTTGAGTCTCATAAAACCCTTTTGTAGATTCGAATTGATACAAAAACAATCTTTTATACAACCAGATAATATGAATTCTTCTATTCCAAATCATGAGAACAACCTGGTAAGAAATATCACGGTATATATATTGAAATACATTTTAATAATCCCAAGTAACAATTATTTGATAATCCCACGCACACTGAATAAAAGAATTGTTATATAAAATCTAAAATATCTGTTACAGTTATGTTGTTTAAGTACTTTCTTAAATTTGCCAATATGTACAATAACAGCATCTTAAATTTACTGATATGTACAAGAACAGCATCTTAAATTCACCGATATGTACAAGAACAGCAAGAAAACGACTTGGTATATAAAATTCAACCAGACAAATTGGAAGATGAACAGAAACAAAATATACATAAACAACCCAAAAATATTTAAACTCTAATTGTAGGAGCCTTTCTTGTGAGAAAGGACCCTCCAACTCTAATTGTAGGAGCCTTTCTTGTGAGAAAGGACCCTCCAAAAAAAGGCGTATGCTGCTTGAATAGCGGCGTGCACACGGTATTCTTTAGTAAAAGACGAAAGAATAGTTCGCTTTGTGCTCACCGCGCAGCTGCGTAATTTTGCATGGCAGCTCTCCTTTCAATTTATTCATGCGAACACTTAACCCTTAACTAAAGTTTGACTATGTTTTGATGGGGTTTTTCAGTAAGAAAAAACCCTCCAAAAAGAGGCGTATGCTGCTTGAATAGCGGCGTGCACACGGTATTCTTTAGTAAAAGGCGAAAGAATAGTTCGCTTTGTGCTCACCGCGCAGCTGCGTAATTTTGCATGGCAGCTCTCCTTTCAATTTATTCATGCGAACACTTAACCCTTATTTGGTCGTTTCCGATGTGGGATAATTGTTTGAAGCCATTCTTATTGGTAATTACTGTCAAGTAAATTATAACGGAGTCCACGTCCAATAAAGGACTAGTAAACCATATACTATCGTCTAGGGAATCGGAAATCTCCCAAGAACAAACAATTGATCACTCAAGTTATTGTTGAAAGTTTGAAATTCATAGCTCAAATTCATCTACCTTTTTAAAAATGTCGTATTTTTGCAGAATCATGTTTTTACTCCTCCCCGCCTGTACTATTTTATGTTGTGTTGCATTGCCGAACAAATTTAAACTTGAATTGGGCAGGGGCCGCGCGTACGCAGGCCCCCTCTTGCACAAATTATGACGTAGGCTCGACCACTTGGGCCGACCTTAGGCTGGCGCCCCTCCTATGTGCAATGGAGATCGCCAACCTAGGCCATGAGCCTTGTTGATCGCCCATCGACCCCGTCCAGGTAAGTACAGAATCAGGCGCACCTCCTACCCTTTTTATACTGCCTACCTCAAATATTACCTCTGCTATCTACTCGATGTGGGACAAGAAATTCACATGTTAATATTCCCACCCTCTTACATTTTCCCCCTTTTGCCCGGTAATTTAGCATGGTGACATTATTAAAAATGTAGTACCTGTTCATATTAAGAAATTCATATGTTATACAAGCTTTTCCCCTTATACCAAGTAATAATTTAGCATGGTATTGCACTATTGTAATACCTATTCATTTTAAACAAGAGTCTTTAGCAATTCAGCACCCACTCAAGACTTAGATGTCAAGTGCACTTTGTTGTATACCAAAATTTATGAAACGAGATGTAGAATGTGGCTATGTAATTTG
This sequence comes from Stenogyne calaminthoides, assembly GCA_037126765.1. Lineage (NCBI taxonomy): Eukaryota > Viridiplantae > Streptophyta > Magnoliopsida > Lamiales > Lamiaceae > Stenogyne > Stenogyne calaminthoides. The sequence goes on from JBBCBC010000009.1 coordinate 5,929,215, forward strand.
GTACTACAAACAAGTATTAATGAGAGTGTTGGTGCATTCAATGAAGACCAAAACGAATGTTCTTCATTGAATGACAATGATGAGAGTTAAAAGCAAGAAAATAAATGCGAGAGGATTTGGGCCAAGATGACCTCTTTTGTTGGCTGGTAAAGCCGTTGTATTCAATGTGAATTTTTCCAACCTCATTATGAGTCTTAAACGCTCATATTTATAGTACAAGATGATCAGCTTGTCTCACTCGCATTCCAAGGCGAGCTCGACCAAGCATTTAATATGAATCAGCTACATTGGACTCTAAATCCTAGTTATGCTTAACTAGACACGCTTCGTCGTTCTGGAAAAATTCTGAAGTGGGGTTTTGCAAGCGATATACGGAGATCTGCGCCTAAACTTTCTCCTTCGTGTCCGCAACTGTAGAACCAGCAATTCCTTCAGAGGATTCTCGGCCATATTGGGGAGGATTCTCTGATTTTGTCTGTTGACGTGTTTAGTTAGACAAAATCAGGCCTTGGTACCTGGAAAATCTTTGACTTATCTTTCCTACTATCTCATTTGCAACTTCTTGACCTCAATTCCATCAAATTGCATAAGTATGGCTCTGGTTCTTCATATTGGCCATTTGAGGCGAGCTATTCTTCAAACAGGGGCGAGTTCGCAAAGGTATTTGGCAAACACTCCCAATCATACATGAGGCGGCGAGCTGGGCGACTTTGATAGGGAATGGGCGAAATGCCCTTAGGAGAGTTGTGCGAGTTCGCCAGGCATTGGGTGAACTCGCCCCATTTCTTGATAGATGGGCGAGTTGGGCGAGTTCGCCAGGCATTGGGCGAACTCGCCCATTATGCGGTGAGTTGGGCGAGTTTGCCCTCTTCTGAGCAACTCGCCCAAATCTTTAAGTTGTTGGAGGCGAGCTGGGCCGCAATTCGTAATTCTTAATGTGCCAATGAGCCCAGATTATTTTGCACATAACACACTCAAACTCGATGGTGTATATTATCCAGATTTATACAAGTATCCAATGAGTAAAATCTGCCAACGCCTTGGCCTTTGATTATGCGATGATGGTGGTACAATGGTGGTACAGGCGTCAATTTCACTTCATCGGCCTAGAAATATGACTTTAGCATCGGCGACTCCCCGATGCTATGTTTTTTATTTTTCTATTCGTATTTTAGGAAGTTCTATTTTTGTGTGATCGTATAAAAATGAGACAGATTAAAGTTCATAAATTAATCAAGAGTAACAGGTCTCTTGTGCAAATTTGCACCGTTCTAAAGCAGACAAATTAAAAACTTGCGAGGCAACTCAGTTAAAATCGCATCCAAATAGATTGAGTTATGTTGGGTGTATGTTTTTATGTAACATTAAGGCGAAACGACGTCGTTTTGCGTTTTTCCGGCGAATTTGGACTGTAAATTTTACATTGTCAGAGAAATTGGAACTGAGGAGATGTTTGCAAGCTCAATTCAATGGGTGAGAAGCACTTACTTTTAAAGCTCTCTCTATTAACTTTTGACTTCTAGAAGTGTTTATCACTATTTTTTAGTGGTTGAAAACACCTTCTAAATAGACGACGATATCAGTTGCGGGACAACAAAAGTTATGGGACGATCTGTGATTTAAACTCTTTGACAATAGGTATCAGGATGAGTTGTACATTGTGGTGATTGTTCATGATTAATCTACACAAGGAAAAGTCTTGTCTGCTCCATATTTCTCAAGAGTTAACTATCCAAAGAAGAGTAGGCGTTCTTAGCACAAGGTACGCCAAAAACGAGCAAAAACATGCTGCCAAAAAATCCGGAAACACATTTCACAATTTTTTTACAAGAGCTGTTATATTAGGAATTGTTAGTATATGTTATCAAAATAATAGAGGCTTGGATATTTCAATAATAAAACTTTGATAACCAACAATTATAAGGCCACCAGAAAGGCAGCCCTTTCAAAAATTCTCAAAGGCTAGAGATAAACTCAAGCCAAAGAGGGGGTTTGGAAATAGTTTTCAACCAGCAATAGACGCGCCTCGGTTAGAGACTCACTAGCTGCGTCATTGCCCCAAGCGCAAAGATGAATTACACAATCTCAGTTGTTGCCATTTTAACTATGTGTCATTGAAGTGATTTTGTGTGTATTGCCGATGTGGGAGAGGGTGGATAATTACTCCATTGTTCCAGGTAAGACTGATTTTACTTTTACATGAGCGTATCAATGGTTAATATAGAACAGCACTTTGTAGCACTATGGCCAGAATATGACACATGAACTGAACATATAATTAAGTTATTTGTTACAAAATTGAATTACTTGCATCATACAGCACTTTCTAGCACTATAGCCAGAATGACACGTGAACTTTCTAGCACTATAGCCAAAATTGAATAACTTGCATCATGTGTCACCTTTTTAATTAATTTATTTATTTAATTCATAAAGCTTGAAAAATGAAGTTGGAACTATAATTATAAGAACTAAAGTTTGACTATGTTTTGATGGGGTTTTTCAGTAAGAAAAAACCCTTTCAAAAAAGAGGCGTATGCTGCTTGAATAGCGGCGTGCACACGGTATTCTTTAATAAAAGGCGAAAGAATAGTTCGCTTTGTGCTCACCGCACAGCTGCGTGATTTTACTAGCTCATCTCTCCTCTCAAATTATTCATGTGACTCTCAGTCTTTATTTAGTCGTTTCCGATGTGGGATAATTAATTGATTGGTAATTATTTTGCAAGAAAATTAACAGAGCCCACGTCCACTGAAGGGAAGAGAAAAGAAAATATTGTATATACAATCGTCCAATGAATCGGACGTACAATGGAATTTGTCAACGGACATTTTCTTTGCTGATTGGCGACGGATTTAAAACGGAATTCATGGAAAAATGCGAAAAAGAAAAACTGATTCTGTAGGAAATTGGGGACGGAGTTCAAACTGTCGGCAATTCGTCATCATTTTCAGTGGGAAAATTCTCTCCATTTGCGCATCAAAAAAATTCAACTCATAAAGCAAGAGAAACTTTACCTAAAAAGATAGCATCTGACCTAATTTTTCAAGAATTTAGATTAATCAAACTTGATGCAGACTGCAGATGAAGAAACAGAGTAATGGTGTTAGCAGAATGTTTTATCCAATGACTGTAAACCATTTAGACAACATTAGTGCTCCATAGTACTAACAAAATAAAATGGGGGTCAGACTTCAAAAGTTGGGCCAAATAAATCTGAACTAGGATTGGGCAGGGACCACTTGGGCCGACCTTAGACGGGCACCCCTCCTAAGTGCAATGGTGGTCGCCAACCTAGGCCATGTGTCTTGTTGATCACCCATTGACTCCGTCCAGGTATGTATGGAGAACAGTGCACCCCCGCCCGTCTTAATATTTGTTACCTCTCATGTTTCCCTACTATTTACTCAATGTGGGACGAAAACCTCATATACTACATATGTTTTCCCATTTTACTAGGTACTTTAGCATAATGTGTATTAGTGTAAAGTCTGTCCATTTATTTTAAAGAATCCATTCAAGATGATAGATTTTAGCTACGGACTTTGTTTGCTTCAAATCTCCTTTTCAATTCATGTATTATGATGTTTGGATGCCCTGTATCTACTCTGTCATTCAATGGCTTCAAATGCTATGTCACTTTTGTTAATCACAATACTAACTACACCAGGCTATTTTCCCTGTATCCACTAATCTGCAGAATAGAACCGTCCTCAACCTCCACCTTCACTTCCTCTTTTTTCAATCCAGTAACATCCACTTTGAACAAATGGGCCTCCGGCGTCTCTTTCCAGACGATGAGAGCATTAGCCACCGCGCTGGTTTCTCCGACGGATGAAAAAGGAAAGTCTTCAATGTTGGGTTATGGAGTCTGGTCGACTGCTTCACGTCTCAACTTCTTTGGGCCTGTTTTAGCAGACTCGACCGGGATGCTTTGGGCTTGTTTTAGCAGACACGACTGGGATGGGCTTTTAGGGTTTTGACGCAGTTGCGCCTATTAATTCTTATCACATTCGTTGTAATTGTTATCACCGAAAATTAGTAAACCTCCTGGCTTGGTAGTGCCCGTAGTCATTGGGTAACCAAATCTGTATTATTTAATTTTGTATTGTCTTAATTTCTCCATAATTGCAGTTTAAATCCTAACATTCGCATTCCAGACGTCCAGAGAAAACGGATCGAACACGTTGCTCCTGCGGTTGCCAAAGAAGCTTGGAATCAACGACATTGTTAGCTTAATTTCAAGTAAGAAAAATTGATGGCTTATTTATTGGTTTTGAAAAAATTAATTTCGGAATTAGTATTTGCTGAATTGTTTGGTGAGGAATTTGGTAGAATTAGGAGATTTATTTATATGGATGAGGAGATGATTCTCGCGGTGTCGTGTAATTTCAGAGCGCGCTTTCATGAAACTCCGAAAATCTTCCACCTTCTACTAGATGCTTCTTGTGCTTTCCCTATAATATAATTATTCCATTAGTTACAAACAATGGATTTTCTCTGGATAGGCATATGGGCAACAGTATTCTTATGGGCTTTAATAGAGATGAGAAGATTTAGGCCGGTAGTATTGGGCCTCAAAGACTTCTAATCAGTTTTATATGGAAAGGGTCCAGTTATTCGCACCCCCTTAATTAGAAGATACACCCACATTAATTTTTTATTATTATTTTAATGGGGGATTGACTCTAAGATACAAAGTCACTCTCAAAGTGATTATAAAATACAATGTAATTTTATTATGACTCTAAGGTACAAAATTATAGTTAAAAAGTCTAAGTTACCCTTTTGATCATTTTCTGCACTTTTGACGCATTGTGACTTTTTATAATTTAAAGTTTTAAAAGTCAAAATATTTTAAATTATTAAATTAATTAAATTATTTATTAATATAATTTCATTATTTATTTCAAAGTGCATTTTATTAACTCATTTTACAATTCACAAAATATGTAACTTTAAAAAAATAAATTCTTTTAATTTTTACACCTCTAGTCTAATTTTAAAATGCATTTTTTTAAAAAAAATTACATTTTTATTAATATTGGAGTGCATTTTTTAAAAATAATTGTATTTTAAGTCAATTTTGGAATGCATTTTTTAAAAAAAATTGTATTTTGAAGTGCATTTTTTTAAAAAAATTATAGTTTAGAGTGCATTTTTTAAAAAAAAATTATATTTTAGATTAATTTAATTTTGGAGTGCATTCTTTTTTAAAAAATTGTATTTTGAATCACCCCAAAATGCATAATAAATTCTGATATACAAAGTCACCTAATTACAAATAAAACAAAAAAATACATACACAAAATCAACACAAAATTATACAAATTAAACAGAAAAATACTAAAAAAAAATGCTACAGAAACCCTAAGTTACAAATTACACAAATCTAAAAAAAAAATAAAACAAATATTACAAAAATGCATCAAACCCTAATTACATAACACAAACAGAACCCAAAATTACAGAAATTGCCGCCCCACTCTACCGCCGTCACCCCCATCTGATGGAAATCCTAAAAAAAATTACAGAAATTACCAAAAATTCAGAAATTACCAAAAAAAAAAAATCAGAAAATACATAGAAATTCAAAAAATAAACAGAAATTACAAATTAAAAATACAGAAAAATAAATTAAAAATTACCACCAGATCCGTGCACCAACCACTAGCTGATGCTTTCCACCACCATCCAATAGATCTGAAACTAGGCGCAATTCACTTTCCAAAGTCTCCTTCCCATAGATCTACTCAATCAATTTAAACAATTCAAACTCTATCTTTTATATATCTTCCACCAGGCGCATCCACCATCGCCGCCCATCCTACACCGCTACCATCCACGCCCCCAACAACCACCATCACCAAATCTACTAAACCCTAAACTCTACCCAAGAGCCAAACAGATCCATCACTGGTAACACTTTGCCGGAACCAGATCCAAGTCGACGAGATTTAATAATCACCACAGCGAGCCGACGATGGTGGGACCAAGCCAGATCCACCGTCACCAAATCAAATCCGCGTCCATCGTCACCTGATTTTTACTTGGCGGGGGAGGGGGTCGCCGGATTTTTTAGCGTGGTGTAAGTAGTGATTGAGAGAGATATAGAGAGAGAAAGGGGGTCGCCGAGTTTTGGGGAGAGAATAATTGCAGAGAAAATTTGTAAAATTAGGGAGAGAATTGGTTGAATGCTTGGAGTCATAAATGGGGGAGAGAGAATGGGGTTTTAATCTACAGAGGGGGACTGATTTTTATGAAGAAAAAAGTAATTATAAAATCATTATGAGGGTAATATTGATATGTTTTGTAGTGGAGAATAAGGGGATAAAAGTTTTGTAGTGGAAAGTCAATTGTGAAGAGTCATTAATTCTATTTTAATTATATTTTTTATTATTATTTTATTATAATTAAGAAATGATTTATATATCTCAGAATAGTTAAAATGTTTAAATAATTAATATAAAATACACCCACAATTCTGACTTCTTTATTCCACACGACCTTTCAATGTCATACCGTCATTATTTTACACATTACAAATCTATTCATACAAACATTTCAATTGACTCTTCTAAAAATTTACATTTACAAAATAATCCCTACAAACACTAAAATCTATAATATCTAAAAAGTGACAAGCCTTTTGAAAATATTTTTGGACAATTTTATCCTTCCATTATTTATTTTACACATTAAAATTATATCCATAAAAAACCTTCAATTGACCCCTCTAAAAAATTACACCTGCAAAATAATCCCTACAAACACTAAAACTCTTCATATTAATTCATATTCATATCCATACTCTAAAAAAATAAAAATCCCGCAGCACGATCCGTTGAGCGGACGATTAAAAAAAGGACTCCGTACTAATACCCTGAACTGACTCGATTGAAGATGAAGGCGACAAAAATCCATCGAGCGTCGAGAAAAAGATGGGATCGGCGGTAAAAATATCCCGTCGGCGGCTAAGCGAAGCTACGGATGGTGGCGAACAAAAGGAAAAGCGTTGTCATGATCATGAGTTAAGAACGAAAAGAAGATAAATTGGGGTTTTTCGATTAGCCGTGGGGATAAAAGGGGATTACGAGGGTTTCGTCTATACAACGAGGGTTTTCTCTTTTTCAGTGGGGGGTTTCATCTGGCTGAGGAGTTTCTCTTGGCACCGGGTGGGGTTTTCGCATTGAGCACGAGGGGTTTTCTCGAGCCTCGGTGGGGTTTCTGGTGCTCTGGCTGGGTGTGGTTCTGCATCCCTGAGAGGGTTTTCTCTTGAGCCTCGGTGGGGTTCGCATCGGCCTGAGGGGTTTTCTTTTGAGCCTCGGGTTGGGTTTCCGTCGAGCTGAGGGGTTTCTCTTGAGCCTCGGTGGGGTTTAGATCCCGAACACGCGGGTTTTCTCTTGAGCTTGAGGGGCTTCGTCTGAGCCTCAGGTGGTGTTTAAACCGAATTGGGCCTGAAGAGTTGGCCAACAAATGGGCCTAAATAATTAAAGTTCAATTAAGATTTTCGTTTAATTGTTTTTCAAAGATCTTTATTTCACTAAACTTGATAAGCCACTTTGGTCCCCACTCTACGATTTAAGTGAGGGTTTGTTGCGAGACTCATATCGTCGAGAAATTTACACTATTCTCTCTCCTCTAACTATCTCTTCCTATCTGGTCTCTACCTCAATTTCTTCAAATCTTCATCTCTCGATCTCTTACTCTCTTCCCTCTATATGTCAATTTACGTTCTTATTTCGAGAAAATTATCTGAAAAAATATGGATTATAGTGTTGGTAGTCTTGGATCGCTCTGAATTGGTATCAAAGCCCACTTATTCTCGGGGTGTGGGTTATGAAGCTTAATCAACGGCTCAAGGAGGAAAAAATGGGAAAAACCAAGGTATTCAAGCTATGAACCCCTTACCTAAAAATCGATTTCCCCATTTTGATGGTACTCGTCTTAGGCTTTGGATCCTCAAATCTGATGGGTATTTTAAATGTATTCTGATATAATGGATTCACAAAAAAAATCGAACTAAGCGTGTGTGCACTTTGAGGGTAAAAATGACACATTGGTGTCAAAATTCCGGGCTAAAACAAGTAGATATTACATGGCAACAATTTTTTGAAGTGTTATCTGCTAGATTTGAGGGATGTAAAGAAGCTAAAATTAATTCAGAATTTGATAAATTAAGGCACAGTGGTTCTTACTCAGATTATGTAGAAAATTTTGTAGAATTGAAGGTTGGGTTGCTACTATTGAACAACATGGATTTTTCTGACGAGTATTTTGTTGCTAGTTTTATTAGTGGGCTCACCGAAGAATCACAAGCTTTCATCACAATGTTTGAACCAACCACCTTGCAACAAACAATTGAGCTAGAAAGGAAGTATTTGGAAACTATTGAAGCCATCACTAAAAAGATAACTGTTGAAGAAGATGAATTATCTTATATTGAAATGGCAGGGGATTTTGATACTGAACTTCCTCCTTGTCAGTTGGAAGAAATCCAGATTCGCTTGTATTTGATAGCTTTGAAATTTGAGGTCTATCAGAGTACTCCTCAATTAGAAGGTTTGCTAATTAGTGAATCCCAAGATGTTTTGGAGGCATCCAAAGGGTTTCAACCTATTGAATGTGAGGCGAACCTTTTGAATTGTCTTTTGAAGTTTCACAAAGAAAAATATGGTCAGATTCATTTGATTGCATCAGCTACTTCTGGTCTGAGTCGCTATCATGATGACTTTGATATCGTTGTTGTTGATGAGGATTTGGAAGAAATTAGAGTGGGATTAGAACAAGGCTATGAAAGAATCAAGCAACACATTCAAGATAAGGTGGACGACGAAGAGTTGCTGGAATTCGTGGAACTCGAGGATCATACAAGCTTGATTAAACTTGTTAATTCCGGAAGGGAGTTTTCGGAAGGTGAGGCAACCATCTCAACTTCTTTTATTGAAGCTAGAAATTTAGTAGTTATTAAGGGATCCTCAATGATACATTCAACTGCACATTTAGTTCTTATTGGACTTGTTGATAGTGGAGGGAATGAATACTGTGGAGGAACTTGTCCAGAGTCTTTGTTTAACAAGGGAATGCTGAGTTGCTTGGTGAATTCGGTAGTAGCAGCAGATATGGAAATCTGGGTGGAGGTGTTATTGTGATGTGAAAGGATCAGAAGCCAGTGCCTATTGTAGAAGTGGTGTATCTAGCTGACTGTGATGTTTATGAATTAGTTAGGTTGATTAGCCGAGTTGTTGATTTCATTAGTTTGATATCGCTTGAATTTGGTGTTGGAAAGGTTGCAGATGAAGAGATAGTTCAGATATTTAGAAGTTTTGGGGTTGCTAAATCAATAAGTGATATTGTACAGGGAAGCTCAGGAAAATATGCATATTATGTGGAAAATTATATCAGGGGTGATAAAATTGGTGGCTTCAGATAGCTAGTGGTGGATATCATTCTCTTACTTTGACAGATAAAGGAGAAGCTCTTTCATTATACAAAAGTATGCAATCTATATGCAACTTTTATAAGTTGTACTCGATTTAGATCCTTGGGGACAAAGATCTCAAAAACGGGGGAGTATTGTCATGATCATGAGTTGGGAACGAAAGGAGAGATGGAATTGGGGTTTTCAGTGTCAGTGAGGATAAAGGGAATTGCACCTGAGGGGTTTTCGTCTGAGCCTGAGGGGTTTTCTACTGAGCCTCGGGTGGGGTTTGCATCTGAGCCTGAGGGCCTTTCTACTGAGCCTTAGGTGGGGTTTACATCCCCGAGCACGAGGGGTTTCTTGAGCCTCGGTGGGGTTTCTGAGGGCACTTTCTCTTTAGCCTCGGTGGGGTTTGCATCTCGAGCTGAGGGTTTTCTACTGAGCCTCAGGTGGGGTTTGCATCTGAGCCTGAGGGGTTTTCTACTGAGCCTCAGGTTGGGTTTCCGTCTGAGCCTGAGGGGGTTTTCTACTGAGCCTCAGGTGGGGTTTGCATCCCGAACACGGGGGTTTCTCTCTTGAGCCACGAGGGGCTTTAAATCCCGAGCCTCGGTGGTGTTTAAAGCGAATTGGGCCTGAAGAGTTGGCCAACAAATGGGCCCAGAAATAATTAAAGTTCAGCCCAATATTTCATTTAATTGTTTTTCAGTATCTTTATTTCCCTAAAATTGTGATAAGCCCCTTTGGTCCCCACTCTCTGATTTAAGGAACGATTTGTTGCAGAATTTTGTTATCAGAAAAATTTACACTATTCTCTCTCCTCTAACTATCTCTCTTCCTATCTAATTCTCTCCCTCCCAATTTCTTCAAATCTTCATCTCTCGATCTCTTACTCTCTTCCTCTATATGCAATTTACCTTCTTATTTCCAGAAAATTATACAAAAAATATGGATTATAGTGTTGGTAGTGCTGGGATCGCTACAATTATTGTCATGATCATGAGTTGGGAACGAAAGGAGAGATAGAATTGGGGTTTTCAGTGTCAATGGGGATAAAGGGAATTGCACCTGAGGGGTTTTCGTCTGAGCCTGAGGGGTTTTCTACTGAGCCTCGGGTGGGGTTTGCATCTGAGCCTGAGGGCTTTTTTACTGAGCCTCAGGTGGGGTTTGCATCTGAGCCTGAGGGGTTTTCTACTGAGCCTCAGGTGGGGTTTCCTAAGGGCCTTTCTACTGAGCCTCAGGTGGGGTTTGCATCTGAGCCTGAGGGGTTTTCTACTGAGCCTCAGGTGGGCCTTTAAGAGAATTAAGATTGGACCTTCCAATGGATCTTGAATTATCAATATTGAGCCACAATATTATTCAAGCCCATAAATATTAATTAATCCCACTACATAATTAATATTGACTATCCATCTTAACCCGTATTACGATCAATATGGCTCCGGTTATTATTTCAGTGTTTAAGATTATCTAGCCCATTAATTAATTCAAGCTCTTTGAAATAGCTTTCCGTTAATTAATATCTTTTGTCCTTAGTCAAGGAATCGGTTCAACATTATTATCCATACCTAAACTAATTCCACTTGCAAGATTTGGTATGATAAAACATTAAACCTCCCAGAGGGCAAATCGATTAAGCGTACTTGCACACAATTCTCCCTATTAAATCTTAGCAATCACATGTGACCAATAATATTGCCCAAGATAAAAAGTATTGAATCTCGTTGATTCTCTACCCATGATAAGTCAAAGCAATAGTTACCAACCACACGTGATCCTATTTAAGAAACGAAGATTAAGAAATAACGAACCACCGAGGTCTATTCTTCCTTGTTTCGGTTCTCAAGAATCTGTCCTCCTAGGTCCTATTCAATTGCATCACCATGCACTAGTGTAATCTCTTGGTCAAGACAAGCCAATCTCGAGTCTTACACTTCAACCTTTCACGATGGATTGTTCATTTTCATCTAGGTCGTGAATGGTGTACTTTTTAGTTAGGGGATTTGTTAATTTAATCTTACGTGATCCGGTATTACTAAATTAACTACAATGTAACACGACTTATTTAATGAACAAATTATCGCAAGAAATATATGTAACAGTCAATGATATTTAACGCATCAGTGATAAACAATTTATTTCAGTAAATAAGTCTGAAATTCAGTTTTGATTATACAAAGTAAAAAACATACTTTCCAGTATAATCCCAACAGTACAACGGTGAGACAGCTGTAGCTCGGCCGACTTGAGAGGAAAAAGCTCGAAAGCTAGATGAAATGAAATGTGGCGGCTACAGTGTCGATGGTGAGACAAATGGGTGCCCAAGGGTTTATGCATCAGAGATCGGACGACGACAACTCGAGGGAAGGGATGGGGCGGCGATCATAAAAAATAGAGCTTATCAAGTGAAAAAACTCGCCATCATTACAAACTCCATCTTTGCTTTGATTGATTTTGATTTTGCCCTATTATATACACACACCACACACACAGAGTGTCGGCCTCAATGATGTAGAACCCATGTGAAAAATCCCCTTTGTATCATCACTTGCATGTGAATTTGCATTAGGAATTTACATGTGAGTTTGGTTACTGAAGGCCGTCAATCATAAAAAAAAATTGATGCTTTTATTTCAAATTTACAGATCAAGATCCCAGAATGATATTTTATGATTTATGGGTCATTCTGTTTTTTGGGTTGATTGCTTTTTTGTTGATGCGTAGAGTAGCTTACTGTGGAGATTAAGGAGAATTAGCCAACAATACTCAATCGCTTTTTCACTTGTTCATGATATATCTTCAACAATATTCAAATTAATATATATGAACGATATTTAGTTAACATTAAATATTGAAATTATGTTTGTGTAATCAGTGTTTATATGCTTCTAGGGGAAAAAAGAAATCAATGGTTTGAATGGATAAATCCATGATGTGTATATCATTTTGAGGAATTCTATATTTTGAGATTGTATCTACGAAGCAGACTCTTCGTACATGGCTTTGGAAACTAAGAAAGGTCAGCTTCATATACTGAATTCATGATTGTTTCATATACAACAACAATCAAATAATACGGATAACCTATAACATATATATATACACATAAAAACTTAACGACAAACACTCTTATTATTATATAAATAAATTATGTGTAACGTGCGAAGCACGTGGTAAATTCCTAGTGCTAAAAAAATGAATGAGTAAAATAATCGAGGGATGTATCTTCTAATTAAGGGGTTGCGAATAACCCGGCCCATATGGAAATCACAATTTGAATTCTTTGTGGAGCCCAATAAAGAACCCAAATTTTCATTTGGGCATGATGCAACTTAAATTAGGTGTATTGGTTAATTTATTTATTCATTTTACAAAAACTTTTCCTGTGAAATTTGATCCTCAAATTGATATCATTACAATTATAAATTAATTTTTTACTCTTATAAATTAATACTTATATCATTTAATGCTATGATAATAGTTTATAAATGTGATAATATAAAGAGTGAATGACTTAGAGGTCCAAAACTCATTTAACTTTTACTCTTAGCCCATCCAAACCTATTATTACTCTTAGGTCCAAAATGACCAACATACTCCTATTTTCTAATATTCATCTTCATGTTGCAAAAAATAATATAAAAATTATCATTTTCATATAAAATTACACATTCACAAAAATCCAATAAAAAAAATTACAACTTGAAAAATTCATATAAAAATTTTAGAAAAGTACAAAAATTGCAAAAAAAAAAAATCATATTAAAATTACATATTTTCGTACTCCATTTCGACATGCACATGTTCATCAAATTGATAAACATATTCATCTTCAAAAATAGATAAAAATACCAAAATTTACAAATCTAAAAATTAATGAAATTTACATTTCAAAATTGAAAAAAATATAAAAAATTTACATATTTAAAACCAAAAAAATTTACAATCTAAAAAATTACATATCCTCGTCTTGAAAAAAAAGGATTGAAAATTTCGACATGAACATATTCATTACATTGATGAACATATGCATGTATGTTCATCCAATTGATGAACCTATACAACTTGAAAAGATCCACCCTCCTTTATCATCAGAATCTTCATCTTTAAGAATTAGACGAATTCAGCATCAACTGAACCCAGATATTCAAATAAACACAACATTGGACGAACTCAGCACAAAACATCCTACAACCCCAGAAAAAATCAGATTTCAAAGAACAAATCAGATTTGAATGTAAGATATATGTGATTCCCTATTACCAATTGATTTTTTTTTCAGTCTACTTACAATGATTCTTTTCTTAAATAATGAAGCTTTACTGCTTTGAAGATCGGGAAAACCGTAGAGACCTTTATGTCATCCACTCTAAACATAAAACTAAAACTGCAAGCAATTTGATTATTTTGATACTTATCTGAATCGGGCATGTTATGAAGAGACCACTTACAACTCGCTTAGGGATACAACCTCCAACAAACAGATTTATTTATAGCTGACCCAAAACTATAGATACAATGTATACAAATTGTTTTTATTAGCTTACTAACACACAATTGATTTCAAAATCTATTTATTAACAAGCAAACTGATCCTATTGTTCTAATTGACTAAGAAGATCACGTGACTTACCACAAGAAGAAGAACCAGGTGAAGGAGAAACGAGTAAGGGCTAAATGGTCGGAAATTGTAGAGTTGCATTAAGGCTAGAACTAACTCCTTCTCTAGCAGGGCTAGTGATACAGAAAGGGTAATATGTTGACATCAAATCGCATCAGATCCAAAAACTCAACAAATCACCAGAAAACTTACCAAAATCATCAAATCTGAAAACTCTAATTACAGATCTGTAAAACCTAAACACAGAGCTGTAAAAAAAAAGAAAAAAAGCAAATTCAAACCGGTGGTGGCGGCGGCAGCGGAGGGGCGGCGCCACGAATATGGCGGGGGTGGCGCGACGTCGCCGCTGTTCTGATTATTTTGGGTGGAGAGGGAGAGAGAGGCAGAAAATGGGAAAGAGGGATTGAGAAAATGGGGTGAAGGAAATCTGATTTGTTAGGGTTTTAATTTGTGGGAGGGGTATTATGAGTTTTTCAATACTCTATATGCACCTATTAATAATTAAAATAGAAGTGAGGACCTAGGAGTGGGATAGGTCCATTTATGCACCTTCAAGTAATTAATTATAATATAAATTGATAAATGTTATGGTATTAAATTATAAATGTAATTATATAAATTTCATACTATTAATAAGTTTCACCGAAGACCTCTTTTTTAAAATTATATCCAAATTCTGTATATAGTTTTAAATTTTTCAGATTTCATATAAATTATTATTTGGTTTGGAAATTTTTATTTTTTTTATCTTTAAATTTATATACTTTTATTATTAACTTATAATTTTAGAATTTATTTGATTAAATAACTAATTCATTTTAAAAAATAACTGTTTTCGTCAATAAACTAATGGTTGAGACCAAATTTGCAATATAAAAAAACCATTTTAAAACTTAAGGATGAAAACTGTTTTTGACTCAATTTCTTTGGACCAAAAGTGTAGAATTTATCCCCATACATGGGGTCTATGTTGGTGGTGATGGAGTCTTTGGATTGGAAATACTTGGGATCACCATATGAAGAAACGGGGTGATGGGGTTAGCAGAATGTTTTATATAATTAGTACTCTGATAATAACAAACTATATGGCCGGGTTAAGCTATATCGATCAATGGGATATCATTAGAGCTCTAACGTAAATATTGGGATGAATAAATCTTGACTAGAATTGGGCAGGCCCCTCTGGCACGTAGGTTCGACCACTTGGGCAGACCTTAAACAGACACACCCTCCTGAGTGCAATGGAGGTAGCACAAAAAGAAAGAAATGAACTTAATGGTAACGGACATACCTGGAATGGAGACGATTCTCTGTCGTCGCGACATTCCAGGATTTTACCGAGTTGAAGACATTAATGATCCTGGATTTGACTAAAGTAGCAGTTAAAGCAGCAGGACTTTTACTCAATGCATTTGAAGATTTGGAAGGTCCAAAATTCTTGATCAAATCCTAGAATTACAAGTGCAATGGCTTTAAAGTAGTTGACAATAAAGCACCAGTGGACTAGTGGTAGAATAGTACCCTTCCATGGTACAGACCTGAGTTTGATCCCCGGCTGGCACATTTAATGAGGTGCTGTGAAGATAAGTTGTGTTCAAATGTGAATATCAATGTTTTTATTTTTATAAAGTTAATACATTTTTCATTTTTGAGTTTTTTTGTTCTATTATGGTTTAACTTTTATCTTTATAAACTTATACATTTTCATACGGTACAAGGGTACCCTTTAGGTAATGAAAGAGACACCGAATGCCAATGTTGACTGTTGGTCGAGACATGAATTGGGCAAGGCGATTCATCGTGAATGCAATGTCAGGCCTGGTCAGTGTGAGATATTGCAAGACGCCAATGGGCCGTCGGTACTCCGTCGGATCATAAGGAGTGGAAGGCTCGGTGGACGGACAATCGGAGACAAGAGTGGAGAGCGGCTTAGCACCATCCATATGATGACGATGCAAGAGCTCGACCGTGTATTTATGCTAGGAAAGAAAGAGACCCTCTTTGCGTTTGGCGACCTCAACACCGAAAAAGTATGAAAGAGGCCCGAGGTTGTTGTACATATATGTATTTACATATTATAATAAGTCGAGAGAGTTTTTCACGAAAGAGCACAATTTCAGTGAAGTTGCAACCCTTCAGGTTCAACGTGACTATTCAGTGAAGTTGCACCTTTTGTTGAGTGAAAGTCGCAACCTTTTGGTTAACATGACTTTCCGGTAAGTTGTAACCTTTCGGTGCAACCCTTGAGTATCTATAAATACTCAGGAAGTGTGGAAAGTTGAGGACATCGAGAATTAGATTTTCTCGAGATATAAAGAAATCAAGTTTCTCTAAACACTGAAAGTCGAGTCTCTCTATATATCGAGCTTTTATTTTGAGTTTTATTATACACTTGTGATTTCCGCTTCTGAAATTCGTTAGAGTGTAACTATCGAATTTTCGTGGAATAGGTTTTGTATTCTGGAAGGTTAATTCCTTGAGAACTATTTACACCTGAGTGAGAGGAATTAATACCTTTAAAGATAACATCGTATTTTGATGTACCTAACTTATCATTAACTCCATTACCCACACAAATATACAACACGAGGTCCTTAACCGCAAAATGGGATTGCAGATGGGTAATAATCTTCGTTGTCTGAGCAAGATCAGATCCTGTGATGATTAAATCATCCACATAAAGGAGAACAAACATGTGGAGAGATTCACGATGGAGAGTGAAGAGAGAGGTGTCCGATTGGGACTGAGTGAAGCCAAAGCTGATCAAGGCGGAACTTAGAGCCTGGTACCAAGCACTAGGCGCTTGTTTGAGGCCGTAGACCAATTTTCTAAGCATGCAAACGTGAGAGGGATGAGTAGGATCCTGAAAACTCGGTGGTTGACTCATGTAAACTGGATTACCAAGAGTACCGTTCAAGAAGGCATTGTGTTATTGAATCTTCCTCCAAGCGACAAGGAGTTCCAAAACTTCCTACAAACTTGCCCACAACCATTTCCAAAATGTCAATCAAACAAAATGTTGTTAGCCTTAATCGATTGATCGTTATTCACAATAAGCCACATTGTCAACATACATAAATGATATTAGGGAAGTATATATACAAAAGAGTTAATTTCACATCTCTTTATGAGTTCGGGTTTTTATATGAGACGAAATTATTTCATGGTATCAAATTCATCAGGCGCACGCCCACGTTCTGAATTGACAACAAATCTATTACACTAAAATTATACACTTGTTGGATTTTCTCAATCCTCCCCATGTTGACAGGTGTAAATAAATAATTAATATTATTTATTTATCTTTATATATATTAAATATAAATTTACATATGAAGTGGATAAGGGGGAAAGAGGTTAATGAGATAACCTCTATATAAAAATACGGGACATATTTTTTTGAAGGATACGATTCATTATGATTTCATACGGGTGAAAAAGAATAGGGATTAAGTTTTTTATAGTCCTGTAACTTTGCATCGTTTTGAAATTGGTCCCGTATGTTTTGACTTTTTGATTTTGGTCCTGTAAGTTTTTAAAATTTTTGAAATTGGTCATTTCACCTGCTATAGCAGGTCACCAATAAGGTAACAACCATCTATATAATTATTTTATTTTTTATTTTATTTTCGAAATACCACCTAAACTTTTTTAATCCTAATAATTTTATGTCGGGGTTTTTTGCGTGTTTTTTTAGGCAGGAATAGTGATTTTCTGTGTATTTTGGTATATTTTTTTATTTTTTGGTCAGTTTAGACCCAATAAACTGACCTGATTTGCTTTGTCTTTTAATGTACAAATTGTTTTTAAACCCGATAAAAAATCTGGCTAAGATTATTATGATTAAAAAAGTTCAACTGACGCTTCAAAATTAAAGGGAATAACAAAATAATTTCATATGTAGCGGTTACCTGCTTGGTAACCTGTTGTAGCAGGTGAAAAGGATCAATTTAAAAAAAATTAGAAACTTACAGGACCAATTTCAATTTTTTTAAAAACTTACAGGACCAAAATCAAAAAGTCAAAACGTACGGGATCAATTTCAAAATGAAGCAAAATTACAGGACTACAAAAAATTTAATCCCAAAAGAATATGCTCTCTCTAGAAACACTCCCAACATTATACGTAAAATTGTGAAGAAACTCACATGGTGATTTCTTTTTAACACATCACTTCATACAGTCAAAGGGCATTTAATGTTGTGAAAAATGAATCAATTCATGAATCATTTCATGTGGTTGAATTTCGACAACGAGGATCACATTGCATACGAAGGATTCAACTGAGTTCGATATCTTCCGAAAATTCTGGATTAGAGGTTAGTGAATTTCTAACCCTCGTGTTCCAACAACATGCCCATAGAACAACTCAATCCACAAGTACAAAGGATAATATTAGAGAACTATATACAAAAGAATTAATTTCACATCTCTCTACGAAATTGAACATTTAGATGAGAGGAATTCTTTCAAATGAAACACAATTTTTATCCTAATTATAGTTGCTTTAATAGATTTTGCAAATTGCATAACTCAAAGTTAGACAAATTTTCAGTCTGACAAGGGGGAGACACTGAAATTTTATTAACGCGAAATTTCCATCATAACATTGTTTAGAAACCAAAACATCTGAAAATCTAAACAAACATCTGAAAATCACAAAACTCTTAACCCAGTTCATCTAGAAAACACAAAACACATACTCAACACTACACGACTGTCAAATATTCGTGTAGCAGAAAAAAGAAATACTGTAACAGTTCTATCAGGAATTACTTAAAAATAAATATGAGAGGTTTCGTGGTGTAGTTGGTTATCACGTCAGTCTAACACACTGAAGGTCTCCGGTTCGAGTCCGGGCGAAGCCATTTTCTTTTTCCTTTCCTAAAATGTTGATTGACCGTTAAATTTTTTTGTTACTTAGGAGGCCAATGGGTGGGATATACATTGGGAATGTGGTTACGAATCAAGGCAGTCGGAGAATGCCAAGTTGGTTGAGGTCAAGGCGGCCTCGAGAATGGGCTTCTCAAGTATTACAATAACTTAATTATTGATTTTTATCATTGTATTTAGGGGGTTAGCTTATAAGCTCTTTAAAACAGCTTATAAGTTGTTTAGGAGCTTATAAGTTCATTAATTTTGTTTGGTAAAATAAGATGTCTAACATCTTATAAGATCTAAAAATAAGTTCTTTAGAGTTTATAAGCTTCAAAAAAATAAGTTGGGATATCTTAACTTATTTTACAAAAATTAAATAAGTTCTATCATATCTCAACCCATCCCGGCCCAAACTCGGTCCGAATTCAATCCAACCCGGCCCATAAAAAAAAAAAAAAATTCTGGGAAAACATATTTATTTTCGAAAAAAAAATTCTGAAAAAATATTTATTTTTGGAAAAAAATTATTTTCGGAAAAAAAAATATTTTCTGGATTTTTTTTCAATATTTTCGATTATTTTCTGAAAAAAATATTTATTTTCGAAAAAATTATTTTCTGGAAAAAAATATTATTAAAAAAATCGAAAAAAAATATTTTTTGGAAAAATATACTACAATTTATTTTCGAAAAAAAAACATTATTAAAAAAATTCGAAAAATTTATATTAATTTTAAAATTAAAAAATAGTTTTTAAAAAATTACTATTAAAGAACTTATAAGTTTATTAGTCAAACACGTTAATAACTTATAAACTACTTAAAAATTACATCTTATAAGCTCTCAAAACAACTTATAAGATGTTTAAAATAAGTTTAACCAAACGGGCCCTTACTAATTCCAAAATTTTATCTACTTTTGTTCTTCTTATCTTTGTTTCTTAAGTGAAAAAAGTTAAAAATACAACTAGAAAAAAAAAAAAAATGTATTTTTTAATTACATTCTACCTTTGTCAAGAAATAATGCTACAAATTATATATTTTTAAAATACAGTAAATTTTAGCAACGGAATGCTACAAATTATATATTTTTAACACACAGTAAATGTAGTGGGTCTCATGTGCACCCAGGTGCACCGTGCACTCATAGTGCATTTTAGAAACGTGCAACTATTCCAAACAAAAACATGCAACTATGACCCCATATTAACAGTTGCACTTTTCCGTGTAAACAAGTCGCACTTTTCAGCATTCCCATATTAACAGTTACATTTTTCTGTATAAACAAGTCACACTTTTCAACATAACAAGTTGCACGCTTCTAAAATATACTATAAATTCACGGTGCACGCTTTAAAAAAAATATTATATTTTTTTTAAAAATTAAATTTAAATTTTTGCAAGAAAGGGATCAGAAAGGTGAAGTAGGTAGCACCCAAATGTCGTAACAGGCAGGCTGAGTACCCATCTCACATTTTTAATTGTGAGCATTTGCCACTCATCACATCCCCTTTGAGCATTTTCTGCAATTAACTTCTCATGTATCTGTGAAGCTTCATACAAATCCTTCATCTTTGTGTTTTCAGCCATGATAGACAGAGTGGGGAGCGTAAGGATCTGGATACCACTTGTTATGTCCCAGCACTTAATTAAAATAAAAGATAGTAATACCAGCAAGATAATCCCCAAAAGTCTCACAATCAAAATGAAAGAACAAGCAATACGCGAAACAGAGTATTGAAAACAGGAATTAAACAGCAACCATCAACTGAGCCCCGACCTCCATGTACGCAAACAACCTGTGAGAGAACTCATATTAGGGATTGATTATTCACTCAATCTATTGGATTAATATTGATGAAGACTCACATAATCACTCATAATCTGATGAACACTCCAATATTAACTCTCGATCGCCTGAGAAATCTGTAAAACAACGTAATCATGCGATGAGCATAATACGAAGGAGATAACAAAATTGAGAGCAAAAGCTTGAGGATAATACCTCACACAACACACGTTTTCTGTCACTGCTCCATTCTTCTAATTATACCATTGCGGATGAAGGGAGGACTACTGGTGTCGAATGTACGAATCCTCCAGTTCACGGATACCCACTCTCTCATTGTCAACCGTCCATGTTTGAAATCTTACGGAAAATAAAAAAAAAGCGAGAACGAATGTCTGTTAGGCAATTAGAGATTTCTTCCAGACCTGAGTGGGTTCACAATTAGATATTGCCTCCATTCCCTCATCCTGCTGCAGTTTGAAGCCATCCTTCTTGGTAATTATTTTCACATAAACTAACAGAGTCCCACGTCTAATAAAAGAAAATGCAAACCACATACTATCATCTAGGGAATCGGAAATCTTCCCAAACAAACAATTGATCACTCAAGTTATTGTTGAAAGTTTGAAATTCATAGATGATAGGATTAGCAGAATGTTCTTTCTAACGACTTCAATCCATTTGAATATTACTAGTGTTCTATAAGAATAACAAATATTTTAAATATTTTTTTAAACAAAAGTAGAGTTTCCATTGGGTCACAAAATTAATTAGTTTCAGCAATAAAATCATTGCAAAATTATAAATGGGCCGGACATAAGAAGTTAGGCAGAAAAAATGCCTCTCGTTCAAAATTAATACCTCTTGGATAACTTTCGTAATTCTAGACAAAACCTTCCCTCCCCCACTTGGCCCTCTACAGCTTCTCTTCCCCTGAATTCCCGGAAAACGAGCTCTCTAGCCAGCAATTTCTATTGATGCTGCTTTCAATGACGACAATCTGGAGTATGGTGTCGGTTTTGTTGTGTTCAACCGAAATGGAGAGCTTAAAAGTAGGCCCAAGATAACAGTCTTCTACTCCACTTTCACTACACAACTAAATAAGAATGTAAAAGCTGTTATATTAGGAATAGGTAGCGTATATTATCAAAATAATAGGGGCTTGTATAATTCTATACTTAAAACTTTAACAACTAACAATTGTAAGGCCACCAAAAAGGCAACCCTTTCAAAAATTCTCAAAGGCCTGAGCAAAACTCAGGCCAAAGAGGGGGTTTGGAAATAGTTTTCAACCAGCAATAGACGCGCCTCGGTTAGAACCTCACTAGCTGCGTCATTGCCCCAAGCGCAAAGATGAATTACTCCTTCTGAGTTGTTACCCTTTTAACTATGCGTCATTGAAGTGATTTTGTGTGTATTTCCGATGTGGGAGAGGGTGGATAATTACTCCATTGTTCCAGGCAAGACTGATTTAACTTTTACATGAGCGTATCAACCCCCTATATCCCCTATCCCCTATATTACTAATAGGGAGTTTTTGTTGATGATGTGTCAATTCTACATTGATTTAACCTATGTGTCATTCTAGGAGAAGTTTGGTGTACATGTCAATTAAAAATAAATCCTACATGTCACTAAAAAAAAATTCTATATGTAATTCTATTTTTGTATATCCTAAATAATCCTCTATCCCCTATATATCCTTCTATATATTAAATATTTTAATAGGGAGTTTTTTTTCCATGATATGTCAACTCCATGTTAATTTAACATATGTGTCATTCAATAAGAAATTTGATTACACATGTCATTTTTATGTGTTATTTTTATAAAATGTGTAATTCATATTTATTATTTTATATTTTATTTAAATATATAATATTATTCATTTATATTTTTTTTGGTAATTTTTGTTTGACTTAATTTAAGATAAATAAAATATTCATTCTAAATGTATTTTATCTTAGTGTGAATTATATTCAATTATTAATTTCTTAATAAATAATTTTATTTTATAATTGCTTTTATGTATATCTTAACATATTTTATGTGGAAAAAATATTTTATATTATAATTCATTCACTTTTTTTAAAAAAAATTATTACATGTTAATTAATTTATTAGTCTTTTCTTAGTCGATTTATTTTGTTTTGATTTGTAGGTTTCAAGTTCATACTAACATGGATAAATAATATTTGAGACAATAATCTTATCCCAAGGTTTAAGAAAATTTAACACGCGGCACTAAACTAGTAGTTAATATAGAACAGCACTTTCTAGAACTATAGCCAGAATATGACGCATTAACTGAACATATAATTAAGTTATTTGTTACAAAATTGAATTACTTGCATCAGGTGTCACCTTTTTAATTTATATATTTAATTCATAAAGTTTGAAAAATCAAGTTCGAACTATAATTATAATAATTATAAGAACTAAAATTTAACTATGTTTTGATGAGGTTTTTTAGTAAGAAAAACACCCTCCAAGAAAAGGCGTATCCTGCTTGAATAGCGGCGTTCACACGATATTCTTTAGTAAAAGGCGAAAGAATAGTTCGCTTTGTGCTCACCGCGCAGCTGCGTGATTTTACTAGCTCATCTCTCCTCTCAATTTATTCATGTGACTGTCGGTCTTTATTTGGTAGTTTCCGATGTGGGATAATTGCTTGAAGCCATTCTTCTTGGTAATTACTTTCAAGTAAATTAACAGAGTCCACGTCTAATAAAACAAAATGCAAACCATATACTATCATCTAGGGAATCGAAAATCTTCCAAGAACAAACAATTGATCACTGACGTTATTGTTGAAATTTGAAATTCATAGCTCAAATTCATCTATGTTATTTTATGTTGTGCTGCAATTTATTATTTATAATTTTCACTCAAAGAAATACGGCGAACATACGTGGAATTTTTAGGACAGAAAATCATTGCAAAATGCTAAAAGAAATACTGACGATATTGATAGAGGGAGACCCTCCCAAGTGCAATGGAGGTCACCAACCTAGGCCATGAGCCGAACAAATTAAAACTGAAATTGGGCAGGGGCCGCGCGAACGCAGGCCCCCTCTGGCACAAATTATGACGTAGGCTCAACCACTTGGGCCGACCTTTGGCGGCGCCCTCCTAAGTGCAATGAAGGTCGCCAACCTAGGCCATGGGCCTTATTGATCGCCATTGACCCCATCCGGGTAAGTATGGAGAAAGGTGCACCTCCGACCCATTTTATAGTGCTTACCTCACACATTACCTCTGCTATCTACTCGACGTGGGAGGGACAGAAAGCTATACAAGTTCTTCCCCTTTTAGAATAAGTATGCATTATTATTGTAGTGCATGTTCATTTACATTGAACAAGACTTCAGCAGTTCAACCCCATTCAAGACGATTGATGCTGCATTGGATATGTACATTAGGTCCTGATTTACCTACATAATTAACAATATACTCAACGGAATTAGAGTGGGTGACTCTAGGTCCAAAACCCACCTCAAACATACTACTAGGTTCATCCCTGTTTTTCAATTACTCTTAGGTGCAAAACACCTTACTAAAAGACTCATTTACTATTATATCTAAAACTTTGCCGATTCGGGTTTAGTACCTTCGTTCAGACGTTTTTATTGCATCGTAATACTATCGGTTGGTCGTAAGAGTCATCGTAGTTTCCAAAAACCTGTGACATAGCAGTTTGGTAACTCTGCCAAGCTTTCCAATATGGGAGGTGCAACTCGTAACTACATTGTAGTGTTTTCTTGATGTCCTTCCCACGTGTACTTGGGTCTGCTCTAACATTTTCGACAACCAGATTCCCAACAATCTTTGCACCCAATCTCCTATTCTCATTTCCTACCAACTTTCCCACAAACATGAATGTCCAAAATCTGCCTTGGTCACTATGAAACAATCGGTAATTTTTTGAAGCTTGGCTTTTATAAACCAGGCACAATCGCAATTGTCCAACTCACTACAAACAGCATAAATGTGTGTCTTATTATTCTTCGTGTACTTAAACCTAAACCCCAAATGCATGGAATACTTAATAAGTTCGGTTATAAACTCAATTGCACCACCATTAAAGATTGTGCCTACACCACCATCAAAGATATGACACCAATTATCAGACAATAGAGGTTTCTTCTTCAAAGGTGGACAAACATCATAACTTGGCAACACCCTCTAAATATCAGATTTCTGCCCAAAAACCGATTTTTTCTTAGCACTTTTAAATGGAATTTGGTTTCTATGGGACATAGGTGAATTCTGATGGATCATGCCAGTGAAGGCAATCCGTCACCCAAGATCGTTATTGGATACCAAACGTATAAGTATTAAAATTAAAACCTAAACATGCGACTAGAGCAAGGTTTAGATTTGTTACCCTTGAAGATCGAGGTGTTGATTCCACTATAGATCTTCTAGTCTGTCTCCCAGCCTCGTCCGAATGCCGAGTGGACAGCAATCTATCGAACATGGAGAAGGCGCCTGCTGTTTCGTTTCCTCAAACCCTAATTTGCCCGGCTGCTGAAATTTTTGTTTCGTGTGCTTAGGGTTTTGGACGAAACTAGGCTCCTTTATTTATACTCCTCAGGTTTCGTGGGCCAGACTAGGGATCCATTAGAAGGTATAGGGTTTGGGCTTCTCACGGACCCAAATACTCTTATGTTCAGTCCAGAACATTAATTTGGCCCGAGAACATTAATTCATCCCACTAGAGAATTAATGTTGCACTCCAGTCCTACCCCGAACCGAATCAGGGCTTCTATTAGACTTTATAATTCACCGTGTTAAAGATATCGCACGTCCATTAATTATTAAAGCTCATGGCTGCTTTAATTAATTAATATCTATTATTCCTTGAGCAGTACCACTCAACCTTTATTGTCGTACGGATTAAATCCACCTGCAGGGTTTAATACGACAATCCTTTATGAGTTTCCTCAAGGGGACGTCATCATCCTGGATGTCCAGGACACGGTGCCCTAATACCAGTAAATAGACATCATGCGAGCGATGTCACTACCTAAAATACGAAGTGTGAGAGATCTACCAAGATTCTCACCTATAGTAAATCAAAGTAGTGAACAAGCACCCCACATATCTAAATACCACACTTAGGGTTGAGAATTACAAAAGTCATCAAAACCTCTAGTTCTTCATAACAGTCAGAATAGAAGAACATGTCTTATCTGTGACCCATTCAATACAACATAGCGCACTAGTATAAACTAATGGCCAAGACAAGCCACCAACAAGTTTATACTACAACTTAAACCAATAGTTATGTCCAGAACTATCTCAGTTGTGAATACTGTTTATATCTTATAAGGAACTTGACAATGTGATCTTCTGTGTGACTACAAACCCACCACATAGTCTACAATATAAGATAAGCAGACACATAAGCAATTTATAAGAATGCAATAATGTGAAAAACCATTTATTTCAGATAATAAGGAAATTGAATATACATCCACAAAAGCTCACTAAAAGTTCGCTTTACAGTATACACCAACAAATTCTTCTTTCTAGCACTGCTATCAGTATTTGATTGTGGAAAATGAAAACTATTTTGGCCAACATCATTACTAAAATCATTCTCAGGACAATCAGTGTGAACATGTGCATTTTTTCCAGCAACATGCGTTTCACCTTGATGATGAATACTCTGTGAAATATCAACGATGGTAATTTTTTAAGATGTGAGCATGCAAATGCTAATCAAATTCTTAAAATCCTCCTCATCATAAAGACTACAGTTTATCAAAAAACCAACAGAAAAGCATAATGAAAAGTTATCTTGACTGAGATGAGGCCATTTAGAAGTTGCCTGATACATAAGATCACTATATGGGGTAGATGAATTAGCAGACATCAATTTCTGACTCACCCCTATTGTTGAAATTGATAAACAATTTTTCTGACATTATTTGGGCACAAGGGCTGATGCACATGCAGGCAAGGTGGGGCAAGTGCCCTGCCTGGATTTGTGTATTCAATATGTATCATGTATGTAAAACTAGGTAAATTAAAACTGTGCAGCCAGCGGTAGTTGGGCACTTCTTCTCTTCAAAATGTTGCAGGTTCAATTTCCAGTTTTGACAATTAACATATATTTTTTTCCATTATTTATTATATTGCCTCTCCATATACCCATAATTCTAGCTATTTAAATTTCTTCTTTGTTGTTTATTTTGCTCATACAGATGTTACAATTCTAGTTATTTATTATTTTATTATTTTGAATATATATATGTTTATAATTTTTTTTTTAAATCATAAGCTTATAATTCTTGCTATTTACGGTTTAGCAATATAAATAGAGTAATTTCTTTTTTTCAATGTTCTAAATTTTATAAAAAAAAATCGTACACATAATTATATTTAACCACATGTTTTAATTAAATATACTAAACATAAATATTATATACATTATATGAAATTTTTTGGAGGAGACTGTGTCTCAGTGAGACGGTTTACAAGCTAACAAAAATTAAAACCATTCTTTCAAAGTATTAAAACATTATTCACTATTCTGTCTCGCACAAGGCCTATTCTACATTATAATTATTTTTATTTTAAATATAAATTTGAGATTAACTTTAAATTAAATTTTATATTTTTTTTTATATTTGTGCCCTCCATGGATTTAATTCCTGCGTCCGCCACTGTTTGGGCACCGTAGTGAATAAACTCAGTCAATCTATGCTCTGCTTGGACGCAATCCCATGGACTTTTGATATAAAACCTCCGTGTTCTTCTACCGTCAAAGAAGCCCCAATAAACTCCACCAAATTCGAAGGAACAGAGCTTTGTTCCCTCAAAATAATGGCAAAATTCGAATCCCTCAATATGAATAGAGATACCAAAGCAAGAGTTTGAATTTGAAATTTGAATTCTCATGTCTGCACCTAATACCTTGTAATTCGCAGAGTTTGATGGGACGGCGCCGGCGAAAAAAAGGTAGTTTCTGAAGGTAGGTAGTACTTTGGGTAGAAGATATCCATTTTTGAGCTTTGGGATTATATATTTTAAGAAATCGGCTGTGATTAAATGATTTTTATTAATTCCAAGAGTGTAACTTAAAGCAAGGGTAGTAGAGTAAAATCAGATACAATTTTGGACCTACTACTAATTTTAAAAAAGATGTGAACCTATGAGTATTGCTGGGTTTAAAAATGGACCTAGAAGTAATAAATTCACTGAATTATACGTTAAGTGCATTAGTGCATTAAAACTGGATAGGATATATTATCATAATTTAGTTTACATACATAATTAATCATAAAATCATGTGATAATAAGTGAATTTTAATACATTAAGTGCAATCAAAATCTGTAAAGCCACAAAAAAGGCAGCCATTTCAAAAAATTTCAGAGGCTTGAACATAACCCAAGCCAAAGAGGGGGTTTTGGAAATAGTTTTCAACCAGCAATAGACGCGCCTCGGTTAGAACCTCACTAGCTGCGTCATTGCCCCAAGCGCAAAGTTGAATGACTCAATCTCAATTGTTTTGCCGTTTCAATTTGGGGCTTTCCAGCTTTTCGACTGTCACGCTTAATTCAAATTACCATTTGTAGATCGATTCGTGATTCTTCAAATGAAGAGAAAGTTCAAAATGTGAATATAAGTTTTTATACTACATCAATGGATTTGCTGTTATATTTTTCCAAAATCACGTTGCCTCATTTCATGAAAGAATTTGCTGGTCTTCCATTTTTTTTTTCATTTCTTTGATTCATAGTAATCTTCAATACTTCTAACGAATATAATTACTCTGAGGATCAATTTGTAATAATTAGAAAATGAAAATATTATGTTTGCTTTTGATGCAATATAATTAATGTCTCCATCAATTTCATTAATTATTAATGACAAAAACTCGTATGAGACGGTCTCATGCATGAGACGAAATGCAACTTAGCACAATTAACACTCACTCCTCCCAAAGTGTTAAAGCGTCAATGCTCAAATTACACTCCGTCTCACCATGAGACAGTCTTACGGAAGTGTGCCTCATTATTAATTACATGGGATATATAAACTTAAGAATATTAACTTATAATTAATAATTAATTTATGAATATGCTTGACCATGATCTCATTCTCCTTAACATATATAGCTAACTATTTTTAAAAAAATAAATGCAGAAGATGAAGAATTAATAATAATAAAAAATCATAAGAATATTTCTTATAAATCACCCATTTCAGGCACACGGGATCTCCTGTTACACAATGGTGTTACATCTCCTATTACATCCTTTAGATTTGCGTCATGTGTTGATTTCATAATATCTATAAATATAAGAATAACATCCTATCATAACTTTTTTATCTAATTAGGAAACTATATTTAATTTTAGCAAAAAATTAGTTCCTTTCAAATCTCATTCCAAAAAATCTTATAAACATATTTATAATTAATTAGTCTAAACTACACATATAATATAAATTAACCAATAATTAAATTTATTAAATTATTTAATTGAAGCACGTATATTATTATCCGAATGATTGATGATTTAGGGTTTATGTTTTTCTTTTTTATAGTTTTTTTTTAATATTTTAACACCCGGTCCGGACCCAACCAGACCCTATTCGAACCCGGCACAAGTGGTTCATGGTTCACCCGACCCGAATAATTAATGGTTTAGGGTTTAGTTTTAGGGTTCATGGTTCATCTAAATTAAAAGTAAATCCAATTGCACAAACATAACTCAAATAAATTTGATGTGATTAATATCATATTTATATGTAATTAATAACTGTAAAAAAAAATGGACGATAAAGCTGGGTTTTGTTATTTTTTCTCTAGTAAGTTTTCATATTTTATTGAATTTTAAATTTATACGATAAATTAAGATTATAATATATATACTCACTCCAATTAAATAATTAATAATTATTGATTAATTCATATATTTATGCTTTAAATTAATTAATTATAAATATGTTATACTAAAAATTTTTGGAATGAAATTTGGAAGGAATTAATTTTTTGCTAAAATTAAATATAGTTTCCTAATTAGAAAAATGATGTAACAGAAGATGTAACAAAAAAGGGTGTTATTTGTAGATATAGTTTCCTTTTTCTTCTGTTACATCCTTATGAGATTATGTAACGAGAAAAAGGGTGTTATTTGTAGATATTATGAGATTAACACGCATGGGCAAAATGTAAAGGATGTAATGAATAAGATGTAATACTTATTACAGAACGAGAGATCCCTAATCGCATTTCAGGACAAAATGGTAATTTTTAAAGTTTTAAAATGGATCAAATCAAATATGTATAAAATTGTCTCTTTGAAAAAATTATAAAAAGAAAGTAGAGAAAATAATTGTTTGGCAAAACTACGGGTTTAAATTAGATTAAAACGTAAGAAAAGAACAGATAAAAAAGAAAAGTACCCACGATATGTGGCTGAGTATAAATACGGTGCTTAAACAGTAAACACAAACAATAAACAATAATCGGCTGGCGGATGCTATTCGACGTGAAACAACCGCATCTCGGCTTAAGTATCTCTTCCTCTCTCTCTCCATCTTTGGTGATTTAAACTTTTTGGGGGTATAAATAGGGTGATTATTGGTGATATTGTTTTATTGGAGTATATATATGTTGAGATCTTTAATTTCTACGCTGGTATTTTTTATTTGTTGGGTGGGGTTGAATAAAAGAAAAAAGTGGGAAAATTCTGATATTGGCTTTTGCTTGGTTAGTTGTTTGGAACCCTAATGGTGGGTGTGTTTGCTACGGGCCACATAAGGATTGAGAAAATCTTGATTGAGAAATTTGGTGAATTTGTATTTTGTATATGTTTCATTGATAAGATGTAGTATGGTAGGATTGAGAAGAACATAGTGAAAAAGCAACTGACGGTGAGATTATTATAATTTCGTGAAAAATAAAGCTTGTTATTAGGAAAAGAAAAAGTATAAGAGATAATGTAAGAGGGTGCAAATATTATAAGTTAAGATTAGAGTGGATTTTGAAATCTATGTTTGCATAGTCCTATAAACAAACATGTATTAGGATTTTGGAAGTAAAATCTTGTGCGCTAATTCATAAACAAACATACCCTAAGATGTTGTATACCAAAATTTACGGAACGAGATATTGAATGTGGCTATGTGGATTGGTATAACAAACAAGTATTAGTGGAGAAACGAGTGTGATTAATGAAGAATAAATTGAATGTTCTGCATTGTATGAAGTGATAAATGTTAAAATCTAAGTGTTAGATGCGATAAATAAATGCGAGAGGATTTGGGCCGAAGGCCACTTTTATTGGCTGATAAAGCCGTTGTATTGAATGTTAAAATTTTGCGACCCTTTTAATGAGTCTTCAGTTCTAGTATATATACTACAAGCTAACTAGTTGGTCTTTTTCGCGCCTCAAGGGGAGTCTGACCAGTATTAAATGTTTTCCGGCTAAGTTGGACCCTAAAAACATATTATACCAATCTAAACACGTCTCCCCGTTCTGAAGCGCGGTGAGCTGCAGGTGGTTCACGGAGATTTGCGCCTATGTTTTCCTCTTTGAGTCCGCGACCATAGGACCAGTATTGTTTTCAGAAACTTCTCGGCCATTTGGGGGAAATTCTCTGACATTGACTGAGATCGGTGATTTACGTGTTTGTTAAACCAAAATCAGGCCTTGGTAAGTGGGAAGTCTTTGACTCATCTCTCTATCCCTTTTACCTTGATTACAAATCTCACAAATTCGGCTAAGTATAACTTGTCTCTTTGTATACACAATTGTGTTTGTGAGTGACTTATTGGAATGAGAGGCGACTAGCACAGGCATGGCGGCATCGGGCGGGCGAGAGCGAGTAGCGGGTGTGGCGAGTAGGCGACCATCGTGGCGTCCGGGCGAGTTGTGTGGTGCCCGGGCGAGCATGGGCGATCATGGGCGACCACCGGGCGGGCATGGGCGACCATGGCGACTCCCTGGCGAGCATGGGCAGGCATGGGAGACCATGGCGGCTCCCGGGCGAGCATGGCGACCACCGGGCGACCATGGGCAGGCATGTGTGACCATGGCGACTCCCGGGCGGGCGTGGATGACAATTCGCCCCTATCTTATCTTTGATAGAGGTTAGTGAACCCTCCATTTGTGACTTGTTAACATAAGGAACCAAATAATTAGCCCAGATCGTTTGACACACAACAATTTCCCCTCAGGTTACTATTCACCTCAAGTGGGAGTAGTGACCTGAACCTTCATGAGCATAACTTGGCGACTTGGCGTTTTGTCTATGTTTGGCGAGATCTTTTTCTTTGGATGGCTCGCCGAGTTGGGTGACTTATGTTTAGAGTCTGGCGACTTGCTACCTGCCTTGTGGGCGGATTACTTGGTGTTGGTGACTTCTCTGATCTGAGTTGGCTCGAGAAGGTGAGCATTGGGTTAGCTGGCCTTTCGATTGGGCGAGCTGTAACATTCTTTCTTGGGCCATTTATGAGTGATGCAGAGCGAGCTAGGCGAGTAGCACGACACATCCTTCACCAAGCCATTTTCAAGAAATGGAAAATGGCCCTCTTTTTTGGCGAGGTGGAAATGATGTGGATCGGGCAATGATGAAGAGCGATTTGCGAGCTCTTTGCATGGAGATTGGGTCCGCAAGCTTCAAATTTCGGTTCGAAGCAACACTTGGGTGCCCCGGGCGAACCGCCAACTATTTAGGTGAGCTCGGGCGACGTAGACAAGGAATTAGTGCCGCTAGAGTCGTGTAGAGCTCGGTGGAACAACTAGGTGGATGAGTTGCACCCAAAGCGAAGCCGAGTGACTTACTTGTCGGGCTCGTAGCTTGTGGGCGAAATATTATCGTCTCACCCTTAAAGCGAAGTTACTCGCACCGTCCGGACGACTTCTACTTTCTTGATGGGCAAGTTGCGATATGAGGGAGCTCACTGGTGAGATGGGCGAGCTTGGCGACCACCGGCTTATTCCCCCCTGCGACCATGGGCGGGCATGGGCGACCATGGCGACTCCGGCGCAGCATGGGCGGCATGGGCGACCATGGCGGCTCCCCGCGACATGGCGACCACCCGGGCGACCATGGGCGGACATGGACGCCCATGACGACTCCCGGGCGAGCATGGGCGGGCATGGCAGCTCCCGGGCGAGCATGGCGACCACCGGGCGGGCATGTGCGACCATGGCGACTCCCGGGCGAGCATGGGCAAGTTCCATCGAGCATCAATTTTGTTTCTTCCATAACTCGAGTTCCCGGCCTCCGATTGAGTTGATTCTTTTTTTGTTGCGACCGTATTTTCGAGGAGCTTCTCATGGTTATGAGCGAGATGTTTTTACACATCACTCTTATACGGTCGAGTTGTTTAGATCCGGGCGAGTAGGGGATGCCGGGCGAGTAGGCGAGTTGGGCGAGTTCCAATGAGCATCAGTTTTGTTTCGTCCATAACTCAAGTTCCCGGCCTCCGATTGAGTTGATTCTTTTTTTGTTGTGACCGTATTTTCGAGGAGCTTCTTATGGTTATGAGCGATATGTTTTTACACATCACTCTTATACGGGCGAGTTGTTTAGATTCGGGCGAGTAGGGGATGCCGGGCGAGTAGGCGAGTTGGGCGAGTTCCAATGAGCATCAGTTTTGTTTCGTCCATAACTCAAGTTCCCGACCTCCGATTGAGTTGATTCTTTTTTTATTGAGACCGTCTTTTCTAGGAGCTTCTCATGGTTATGAGCGAGATGTTTTTACACATCGCTCTTATACGGGCGAGTTGTTTAGATTCGGGCGAGTAGGGGATGCCGGGCGAGTAGGCGAGTTGGGCGAGTTCCAATGAGCATCAATTTTGTTTCGTCCATAACTCGAGTTTCCGACCTCCGATTGAGTTGATACTTTTTTTTTGAGACCCTCATTTCAAGAAGCTTCACTTGGTTCAATCCTCTTCTCAAGTATCCTTCTAGATCAAAGCAGTTTTTTCGCCCCACTTCTAGCTCATTTTCACCAATGAATTCTGGCGAGCCGGCCAGATTGAGCGAAAGGGGACCAGCTACTATTCAATCCTCCGTGAGATCATGAATGGCTAGAATCATATTCAGACTCTAGCGAGGTGAAGCAGACAGACGGCAAGCTGCTCCGAGGCGAGATGGTGCGAACTGCGAGTCGGGCCCCTAGGTTGTGAGATGGGCGAGCAACCAACTGGGTCCAAATTCCAAATCCATTATATTGAATCGCCCCAGAGGAAGGAAGTGGGGTGGTCTCTGCCCCAGATGAGGTTGTTAATGAAGTTTCGGCGGAGGTGGCTCCTACTCAAGAGAATCCTGCTACTTAGTACTTCTTTGTTATAGTCGATGTAGAAACTTTTATCATGACTTGCTTTGTCTTGTAATCGAGTAGCTTGTTCTTGGACCTAACTAAAGCTTACTTTTAGTGCCTTAGCATTTCTGCACGTTTGATTGTCTTATTTGCTTGCAATCTGAGTTTGGTTTGTCGTCTTAATTTTATGCGACTTAGTTGTCTTATTGTTTTGCAACTTTATCGGCTGGTCTTCTTAGCTGTATGTGACTTAGTTGTCTTATTGTTTTGCAAATTTGGATGCCTATTATGAATTTTTATGTTTACGAATTATCTTTGGGAGGTTGACGTCCTTAGTGATCGACGATTTGGGTAGTCGGCCTTCTAGCAGGTCAACTACCTGCCCCCTTGTCCATGACATAAAATATTCTGATCGTCTTATTTTGGTGCGATCCTAGTGCTTGGCATTTATTTGGTCGTCTTATTTGGATGCGACTCGTATGGTCGTCTTATTTGGATGAGACTTATTACCTTAGCACTTGTATGGTCGTCTTATTTGGATGCGACTTAGTGCCTTAGCACTTGTATGGCCATCTTATTTGGATGCGACTTATCACCTTGGCACTTGTATGGTCGTCTTATTTGGATGCGACTTAGTGCCTTAGCATTTTGTGTTTAGAACATATACTATAATTATTGTTCTCGTTAGAGGTCAATAGACCTGCCCCCAATTTTTTATCACTAAAATCTAAGTGCATGACAAATTTGACTGAACCGAACTTTGACAAAAAATCAACTTCCATTTCTAAATTTGAGGCGAACTATTTCATAAAATTTAGACTACCAAACTACTGGTAATATTTCTTCAAATACATTGCATTCCAAGGTGTTGAGCTGGGACTCGCCTAGGATTGGTTCCGGGAAGCTTTTTGGTCACATAATTAGCTACCGAGGTACAACTTTTCTGCCTTGGTAGCTGGCTTCTTTGCGTTGCTGGTTCCCTGCTTTTCCATCCGTTAAGCAAGCAGCTCGGCTCTACTGATCAATTTTCTGGCTCGGTGCCTGAAATCGGCATAGGATGTCGGATAATCTATATTCATTGCCTTCCACAACTTCGTGTTCATCCGGAGTCCTCTGACAACTCCCATAACTTCAAATTCGTCTTCGAGTGGCTCCCTGTCCATGATCAATTTATCAACCCTTTCGATATATGCGCGGTCGGTCTCATCTTTGAACTGACAGAAATATGACAACCTCTGTTTGGTCCCCACCTTGTGAGTCATGGTGGCGAAGTGGTCGAGGAAGAGCTGCGCCATTTGGCAAAAAGATTCCACCGAGTATGGTGGCAAGGTGTTGTACCATCTGTAGGCTTGGTCACCCAATGTGAGAGGAAACAACCGACATTGAGTCACATCGGTTGCCCCCATTGAGTTCATGTAGGTCGTGAACTTGCTGACATGATGTATGGGGTCTGTGTCGCCGAGATACTGAGTGATGGAGGTCATCGTGACTTTTGGTTGGACGGGAGCCAATATCATTGCCGGTGATAATGGCGACAATGGAATCCTAGTTGGAGTTGGGTTTCCATTTTTAGCAGCAACCTGAACTTGAAGATCCTTGAGGGTTTGAACTATTATCGCCAGTTGTTCAACATCAATTTGGTTGGCTCCACCTCGCTGTTGGTGGCGAGGTGAGAGGCTTCTTTCAGCTCTCCCTCGCTGATGACGATGAGGTGAGAGGCTTCTCTCTGCCCCACCTCGCTGACGACGAGGTAAAGGGGTTCTCTCCGCATCACCTTGCTGATAATGGCGAGGTGATGGGCTCCTTCCCAGACGATCTTTAGTTGATCCTCTTTGTCTTTGTCTTGCCAGACGGTGAGTCACGAAAAAGTGATCCTTCTGGTTCGGCTTGACCTCAGCCATGGTGACGAGCCTTTCCGACGCCGAACTCTGAATCTAAGCATTGGAAAACTGACTTAGTTCGCAATGAACCCGCAGAGTCATCATTCCTTTCGGCGCAGAATTGTCTTTCGGTAAAATAAGATGTCTAACATCTTATAAGATCTAAAAATAAGTTCTTTAGAGTTTATAAGCTTCAAAAAAATAAGTTGGGATATCTTAACTTATTTTACAAAAATTAAATAAGTTCTATCATATCTCAACCCATCCCTTTTAAAACTCGGTCCGATTCAATCCAACAACCCATAAAAAAAAAAAAAATTTGGGAAAACATATTTATTTTCGAAAAAAAAAATTACGAAAAAAATATTTATTTTTGAAAAAATTATTTTCGGAAAAAAAAAATATTTTCTGGATTTTTTTCAATATTTTCGATTATTTTCTGAAAAAAATATTTATTTTTCGAAAAAATTATTTTCTGGAAAAAAATATTATTAAAAAATCGAAAAAAATATTTTTGGAAAAATATACTACAATTTATTTTTCTAAAAAAAAACATTATTAAAAAATTCGAAAAATTTATATTAATTTTAAAATTAAAAAATAGTTTTTAAAAAATTACTATTAAAGAACTTATAAGTTTATTAGTCAAACACGTTAATAACTTATAAACTATTTAAAAATTACATCTTATAAAGCTCTCAAAAACAACTTATAAGATGTTTAAAAATAAGTTTAACCAAACGGGCCCTTACTAATTCCAAAATTTTATCTACTTTTGTTCTTCTTATCTTTGTTTCTTAAGTGAAAAAAGTTAAAAATACAACTAGAAAAAAAAAAAACAAATGTATTTTTTAATTACATTCTACCTTTGTCAAGAAATAATGCTACAAATTATATATTTTTTAAAATACAAGAAATTTTAGCAAAAAGAATGCTACAAATTATATATTTTTAACACACAATAAATGTAGTGGGTCTCATAAAATCCTGGTCAAGACATCACAAGACTCATAATAAGATTTTAGAAACGTGCAACTATTCCAAACAAAAACATGCAACTATGACCCCATATTAACAGTTGCACTTTTCCGTGTAAACAAGTCGCACTTTTCAGCATTCCCACATTAATAGATTACATTTTTTCTGTATAAACAAGTCACACTTTTCAACATAACAAGTTGACGCTTCTAAAATATACTATAAATTCACGGTGCACGCTTTAAAAAAAATATTATATTTTTTTTAAAAATTAAATTTAAATTTTTGCAAGAAAGGGATCAGAAAGGTGAAGTAGGTAGCACCCAAATGTCGTAACAGGCAGGCTGAGTACCCATCTCACATTTTTAATTGTGAGCATTTGCCACTCATCACATCCCCTTTGAGCATTTTCTGCAATTAACTTCTCATGTATCTGTGAAGCTTCATACAAATCCTTCATCTTTGTGTTTTCAGCCATGATAGACAGAGTGGGGAGCGTAAGGATCTGGATACCACTTGTTATGTCCCAGCACTTAATTAAAATAAAAGATAGTAATACCAGCAAGATAATCCCCAAAAGTCTCACAATCAAAATGA
This sequence comes from Stenogyne calaminthoides, assembly GCA_037126765.1. Classification (NCBI taxonomy): domain Eukaryota; kingdom Viridiplantae; phylum Streptophyta; class Magnoliopsida; order Lamiales; family Lamiaceae; genus Stenogyne; species Stenogyne calaminthoides. The sequence goes on from JBBCBC010000009.1 coordinate 5,966,665, forward strand.
AAGAACAAGCAATACGCGAAACAGAGTATTGAAAACAGGAATTAAACAGCAACCATCAACTGAGCCCCGACCTCCATGTACGCAAACAACCTGTGAGAGAACTCATATTAGGGATTGATTATTCACTCAATCTATTGGATTAATATTGATGAAGACTCACATAATCACTCATAATCTGATGAACACTCCAATATTAACTCTCGATCGCCTGAGAAATCTGTAAAACAACGTAATCATGCGATGAGCATAATACGAAGGAGATAACAAAATTGAGAGCAAAAGCTTGAGGATAATACCTCACACAACACACGTTTTCTGTCACTGCTCCATTCTTCTAATTATACCATTGCGGATGAAGGGAGGACTACTGGTGTCAGAATGTACGAATCCTCCAGTTACGGGATACCCACTCTCTCATTGTCAACCGTCCATGTTTGAAATCTTACCGGAAAATAAAAAGAAGCGAGAACGAATGTCTGTTAGGCAATTAGAGATTTCTTCCAGACCTGAGTGGGTTCACAATTAGATATTGCCTCCATTCCCCTCATCCTGCTGCAGTTTGAAGCCATCCTTCTTGGTAATTATTTTCACATAAACTAACAGAGTCCCACGTCTAATAAAAGAAAATGCAAACCACATACTATCATCTAGGGAATCGGAAATCTTCCCAAACAAACAATTGATCACTCAAGTTATTGTTGAAAGTTTGAAATTCATAGATGATAGGATTAGCAGAATGTTCTTTCTAACGACTTCAATCCATTTGAATATTACTAGTGTTCTATAAGAATAACAAATATTTTAAATATTTTTTTAAACAAAAGTAGAGTTTCCATTGGGTCACAAAATTAATTAGTTTCAGCAATAAAATCATTGCAAAATTATAAATGGGCCGGACATAAGAAGTTAGGCAGAAAAAATGCCTCTCGTTCAAAATTAATACCTCTTGGATAACTTTCGTAATTCTAGACAAAACCTTCCCTCCCCCACTTGGCCCTCTACAGCTTCTCTTCCCCTGAATTCCCGGAAAACGAGCTCTCTAGCCAGCAATTTCTATTGATGCTGCTTTCAATGACGACAATCTGGAGTATGGTGTCGGTTTTGTTGTGTTCAACCGAAATGGAGAGCTTAAAAGTAGGCCCAAGATAACAGTCTTCTACTCCACTTTCACTACACAACTAAATAAGAATGTAAAAGCTGTTATATTAGGAATAGGTAGCGTATATTATCAAAATAATAGGGGCTTGTATAATTCTATACTTAAAACTTTAACAACTAACAATTGTAAGGCCACCAAAAAGGCAACCCTTTCAAAAATTCTCAAAGGCCTGAGCAAAACTCAGGCCAAAGAGGGGGTTTGGAAATAGTTTTCAACCAGCAATAGACGCGCCTCGGTTAGAACCTCACTAGCTGCGTCATTGCCCCAAGCGCAAAGATGAATTACTCCTTCTGAGTTGTTACCCTTTTAACTATGCGTCATTGAAGTGATTTTGTGTGTATTTCCGATGTGGGAGAGGGTGGATAATTACTCCATTGTTCCAGGCAAGACTGATTTAACTTTTACATGAGCGTATCAACCCCCTATATCCCCTATCCCCTATATTACTAATAGGGAGTTTTTGTTGATGATGTGTCAATTCTACATTGATTTAACCTATGTGTCATTCTAGGAGAAGTTTGGTGTACATGTCAATTAAAAATAAATCCTACATGTCACTAAAAAAAAATTCTATATGTAATTCTATTTTTGTATATCCTAAATAATCCTCTATCCCCTATATATCCTTCTATATATTAAATATTTTAATAGGGAGTTTTTTTTCCATGATATGTCAACTCCATGTTAATTTAACATATGTGTCATTCAATAAGAAATTTGATTACACATGTCATTTTTATGTGTTATTTTTATAAAATGTGTAATTCATATTTATTATTTTATATTTTATTTAAATATATAATATTATTCATTTATATTTTTTTTGGTAATTTTTGTTTGACTTAATTTAAGATAAATAAAATATTCATTCTAAATGTATTTTATCTTAGTGTGAATTATATTCAATTATTAATTTCTTAATAAATAATTTTATTTTATAATTGCTTTTATGTATATCTTAACATATTTTATGTGGAAAAAATATTTTATATTATAATTCATTCACTTTTTTAAAAAAAAAATTATTACATGTTAATTAATTTATTAGTCTTTTCTTAGTCGATTTATTTTGTTTTTTGTAGGTTTCATTTGTAGGTTTCAAGTTCATACTAACATGGATAAATAATATTTGAGACAATAATCTTATCCCAAGGTTTAAGAAAAAAATTTAACACGCCAAGACTAAACTAGTAGTTAATATAGAACAGCACTTTCTAGAACTATAGCCAGAATATGACGCATTAACTGAACATATAATTAAGTTATTTGTTACAAAATTGAATTACTTGCATCAGGTGTCACCTTTTTAATTTATATATTTAATTCATAAAGTTTGAAAAATCAAGTTCGAACTATAATTATAATAATTATAAGAACTAAAATTTAACTATGTTTTGATGAGGTTTTTTAGTAAGAAAAACACCCTCCAAGAAAAGGCGTATCCTGCTTGAATAGCGGCGTTCACACGATATTCTTTAGTAAAAGGCGAAAGAATAGTTCGCTTTGTGCTCACCGCGCAGCTGCGTGATTTTACTAGCTCATCTCTCCTCTCAATTTATTCATGTGACTGTCGGTCTTTATTTGGTAGTTTCCGATGTGGGATAATTGCTTGAAGCCATTCTTCTTGGTAATTACTTTCAAGTAAATTAACAGAGTCCACGTCTAATAAAACAAAATGCAAACCATATACTATCATCTAGGGAATCGAAAATCTTCCAAGAACAAACAATTGATCACTGACGTTATTGTTGAAATTTGAAATTCATAGCTCAAATTCATCTATGTTATTTTATGTTGTGCTGCAATTTATTATTTATAATTTTCACTCAAAGAAATACGGCGAACATACGTGGAATTTTTAGGACAGAAAATCATTGCAAAATGCTAAAAGAAATACTGACGATATTGATAGAGGGAGACCCTCCCAAGTGCAATGGAGGTCACCAACCTAGGCCATGAGCCGAACAAATTAAAACTGAAATTGGGCAGGGGCCGCGCGAACGCAGGCCCCCTCTGGCACAAATTATGACGTAGGCTCAACCACTTGGGCCGACCTTAGGCGGGCGCCCCTCCTAAGTGCAATGAAGGTCGCCAACCTAGGCCATGGGCCTTATTGATCGCCCATTGACCCCATCCAGGTAAGTATGGAGAAAGGTGCACCTCCGACCCATTTTATAGTGCTTACCTCACACATTACCTCTGCTATCTACTCGACGTGGGAGGGACAGAAAGCTATACAAGTTCTTCCCCTTTTAGAATAAGTATGCATTATTATTGTAGTGCATGTTCATTTACATTGAACAAGACTTCAGCAGTTCAACCCCATTCAAGACGATTGATGCTGCATTGGATATGTACATTAGGTCCTGATTTACCTACATAATTAACAATATACTCAACGGAATTAGAGTGGGTGACTCTAGGTCCAAAACCCACCTCAAACATACTACTAGGTTCATCCCTGTTTTTCAATTACTCTTAGGTGCAAAACACCTTACTAAAAGACTCATTTACTATTATATCTAAAACTTTGCACAGTTCAGTTTCGTACCTTCGTTCGTACGTTTTATTGCATCGTAATACTATCGAAGTTGGTCGTAAGAGTCATCGTAGTTTCCAAAAACCTGTGACATAGCAGTTTGGTAACTCTGCCAAGCTTTCCAATATGGGAGGTGCAACTCGTAACTACATTGTAGTGTTTTCTTGATGTCCTTCCCACGTGTACTTGGGTCTGCTCTAACATTTTCGACAACCAGATTCCCAACAATCTTTGCACCCAATCTCCTATTCTCATTTCCTACCAACTTTCCCACAAACATGAATGTCCAAAATCTGCCTTGGTCACTATGAAACAATCGGTAATTTTTTGAAGCTTGGCTTTTATAAACCAGGCACAATCGCAATTGTCCAACTCACTACAAACAGCATAAATGTGTGTCTTATTATTCTTCGTGTACTTAAACCTAAACCCCAAATGCATGGAATACTTAATAAGTTCGGTTATAAACTCAATTGCACCACCATTAAAGATTGTGCCTACACCACCATCAAAGATATGACACCAATTATCAGACAATAGAGGTTTCTTCTTCAAAGGTGGACAAACATCATAACTTGGCAACACCCTCTAAATATCGTTTACGCCTAAAACCCGATTTTTTTCTTAGCACTTTTAAATGGAATTTGGTTTCTATGGGACATAGGTGAATTCTGATGGATCATGCCAGTGAAGGCAATCCGTCACCCAAGATCGTTATTGGATACCAAACGTATAAGTATTAAAATTAAAACCTAAACATGCGACTAGAGCAAGGTTTAGATTTGTTACCCTTGAAGATCGAGGTGTTGATTCCACTATAGATCTTCTAGTCATCTCTCCCCACCTCGTCCCCAATGCCGAGGAGTGGATGACAATCTATCGAACATGGAGAAAGCGCTTTCTTTGTTTTCGTTTCCTCAAACCCTAATTTGCCCGGCTGCTGAAATTTTTGTTTCGTGTGCTTAGGGTTTTGGACGAAACTAGGCTCCTTTATTTATACTCCTCAGGTTTCGTGGGCCAGACTAGGGATCCATTAGAAGGTATAGGGTTTGGGCTTCTCACGGACCCAAATACTCTTATGTTCAGTCCAGAACATTAATTTGGCCCGAGAACATTAATTCATCCCACTAGAGAATTAATGTTGCACTCCAGTCCTACCCCGAACCGAATCAGGACTTCTATTAGACTTTATAATTCACCATGTTAAAGATATCGCACGTCCATTAATTGTTAAAGCTCATGGCTGCTTTAATTAATTAATATCTATTATTCCTTGAGCAGTACCACTCAACCTTTATTGTCGTACGGATTAAATCCACCTGCAGGGTTTAATACGACAATCCTTTATGAGTTTCCTCAAGGGGACGTCATCATCCTGGATGTCCAGGACACGGTGCCCTAATACCAGTAAATAGACATCATGCGAGCGATGTCACTACCTAAAATACGAAGTGTGAGAGATCTACCAAGATTCTCACCTATAGTAAATCAAAGTAGTGAACAAGCACCCCACATATCTAAATACCACACTTAGGGTTGAGAATTACAAAAGTCATCAAAACCTCTAGTTCTTCATAACAGTCAGAATAGAAGAACATGTCTTATCTGTGACCCATTCAATACAACATAGCGCACTAGTATAAACTAATGGCCAAGACAAGCCACCAACAAGTTTATACTACAACTTAAACCAATAGTTATGTCCAGAACTATCTCGGTTGTGAATCTTTGTTTATATCTTATAAGGAACTTGACAATGTGATCTTCCTTGTGACTACAAACCCACCACATAGTCTACAATATAAGATAACCAGACACATAATCAATTTATAAGAATGCAATAATGTGAAAAACCATTTATTTCATATAATAAGGAAATTGAATATACATCCACAAAAGCTCACTAAAAGTTAAACTTTTAAATACACCAACAAATTCTTCTTTCTAGCACTGCTATCGATTTTTGATTGTGGAAAATGAAAACTATTTTGGCCAACATCATTACTAAAATCATTCTCAGGACAATCAGTGTGAACATGTGCATTTTTTCCAGCAACATGCGTTTCACCTTGATGATGAATACTCTGTGAAATATCAACGATGGTAATTTTTTAAGATGTGAGCATGCAAATGCTAATCAAATTCTTAAAATCCTCCTCATCATAAAGACTACAGTTTATCAAAAAACCAACAGAAAAGCATAATGAAAAGTTATCTTGACTGAGATGAGGCCATTTAGAAGTTGCCTGATACATAAGATCACTATATGGAGACATCAATTTCTGACTCACCCCCATTGTTGAAATTGATAAACAATTTTTCTGACATTATTTGGGCACAAGGGCTGATGCACATGCAGGCAAGGTGGGGCAAGTGCCCTGCCTGGATTTGTGTATTCAATATGTATCATGTATGTAAAACTAGGTAAATTAAAACTGTGCAGCCAGCGGTAGTTGGGCACTTCTTCTCTTCAAAATGTTGCAGGTTCAATTTCCAGTTTTGACAATTAACATATATTTTTTTCCATTATTTATTATATTGCCTCTCCATATACCCATAATTCTAGCTATTTAAATTTCTTCTTTGTTGTTTATTTTGCTCATACAGATGTTACAATTCTAGTTATTTATTATTTTATTATTTTGAATATATATATGTTTATAATTTTTTTTTTAAAATCATAAGCTTATAATTCTTGCTATTTACGGTTTAGCAATATAAATAGAGTAATTTCTTTTTTTCAATGTTCTAAATTTTATAAAAAAAAATCGTACACATAATTATATTTAACCACATGTTTTAGTTAAATATACTAAACATAAATATTATATACATTATATGAAATTTTGTGGAGGAGATTGTGTCTCAGTGAGACGGTTTACAAGCTAACAAAAATTAAAACCATCCTTTCAAAGTATTAAAACATTATTCACTATTCTGTCTCGCACAAGGCCTATTCTACATTATAATTATTTTTATTTTAAATATAAATTTGAGATTAACTTTAAATTAAATTTTATATATTTTTTTTTATTTGTGCCCTCCCTGGATTTAATTCCTGCGTCCGCCACTGTTTGATGGGACGGCGCCGGCGAAAAAAAAGGTAGTTTCTGAAGGTAGGTAGTACTTTGGGTAGAAGATATCCATTTTTGAGCTTTGGGATTATATATTTTAAGAAATCGGCTGTGATTAAATGATTTTTATTAATTCCAAGAGTGTAACTTAAAGCAAGGGTAGTAGAGTAAAATCAGATACAATTTTGGACCTACTACTAATTTTTAAAAAGATGTGAACCTATGAGTATTGCTGGGTTTAAAAATGGACCTAGAAGTAATAAATTCACTGAATTATACGTTAAGTGCATTAGTGCATTAAAACTGGATAGGATATATTATCATAATTTAGTTTACATACATAATTAATCATAAAATCATGTGATAATAAGTGAATTTTAATACATTAAGTGCAATCAAAATCTGTAAAGCCACAAAAAAGGCAGCCATTTCAAAAAATTTCAGAGGCTTGAACATAACCCAAGCCAAAGAGGGGGTTTTGGAAATAGTTTTCAACCAGCAATAGACGCGCCTCGGTTAGAACCTCACTAGCTGCGTCATTGCCCCAAGCGCAAAGTTGAATTACTCAATCTCAATTGTTTTGCCGTTTCAATTTGGGGCTTTCCAGCTTTTCGACTGTCACGCTTAATTCAAATTACCATTTGTAGATCGATTCGTGATTCTTCAAATGAAGAGAAAGTTCAAAATGTGAATATAAGTTTTTATACTACATCAATGGATTTGCTGTTATATTTTTCCAAAATCACGTTGCCTCATTTCATGAAAGAATTTGCTGGTCTTCCTTTTTTTTTTTCATTTCTTTGATTCATAGTAATCTTCAATACTTCTAACGAATATAATTACTCTGAGGATCAATTTGTAATAATTAGAAAATGAAAATATTATGTTTGCTTTTGATGCAATATAATTAATGTCTCCATCAATTTCATTAATTATTAATGACAAAAACTCGTATGAGACGGTCTCATGCATGAGACGAAATGCAACTTAGCACAATTAACACTCACTCCTCCCAAAGTGTTAAAGCGTCAATGCTCAAATTACACTCCGTCTCACCATGAGACAGTCTTACGGAAGTGTGCCTCATTATTAATTACATGGGATATATAAACTTAAGAATATTAACTTATAATTAATAATTAATTTATGAATATGCTTGACCATGATCTCATTCTCCTTAACATATATAGCTAACTATTTTTTAAAAAATAAATGCAGAAGATGAAGAATTAATAATAATAAAAAATCATAAGAATATTTCTTATAAATCACCCATTTCAGGCACACGGGATCTCCTGTTACACAATGGTGTTACATCTCCTATTACATCCTTTAGATTTGCGTCATGTGTTGATTTCATAATATCTATAAATATAAGAATAACATCCTATCATAACTTTTTTATCTAATTAGGAAACTATATTTAATTTTAGCAAAAAATTAGTTCCTTTCAAATCTCATTCCAAAAAATCTTATAAACATATTTATAATTAATTAGTCTAAACTACACATATAATATAAATTAACCAATAATTAAATTTACTAAATTATTTAATTGAAGCACGTATATTATTATCCGAATGATTGATGATTTAGGGTTTATGTTTTTCTTTTTTATAGTTTTTTTTTAATATTTTAACACCCGGTCCGGACCCAACCAGACCCTATTCGAACCCGGCACAAGTGGTTCATGGTTCACCCGACCCGAATAATTAATGGTTTAGGGTTTAGTTTTAGGGTTCATGGTTCATCTAAATTAAAAGTAAATCCAATTGCACAAACATAACTCAAATAAATTTGATGTGATTAATATCATATTTATATGTAATTAATAACTGTAAAAAAAAATGGACGATAAAGCTGGGTTTTGTTATTTTTTCTCTAGTAAGTTTTCATATTTTATTGAATTTTAAATTTATACGATAAATTAAGATTATAATATATATACTCACTCCAATTAAATAATTAATAATTATTGATTAATTCATATATTTATGCTTTAAATTAATTAATTATAAATATGTTATACTAAAAATTTTTGGAATGAAATTTGGAAGGAATTAATTTTTTGCTAAAATTAAATATAGTTTCCTAATTAGAAAAATGATGTAACAGAAGATGTAACAAAAAAGGGTGTTATTTGTAGATATAGTTTCCTTTTTCTTCTGTTACATCCTTATGAGATTATGTAACAGAAAAAGGGTGTTATTTGTAGATATTATGAGATTAACACGTGGCGCAAATGTAAAGGATGTAACAGAAGATGTAACACTATTGTGTAACAGGAGATCCCGACCGCATTTCAGGACAAAATGGTAATTTTTAAAGTTTTAAAATGGATCAAATCAAATATGTATAAAATTGTCTCTTTGAAAAAATTATAAAAAGAAAGTAGAGAAAATAATTGTTTGGCAAAACTACGGGTTTAAATTAGATTAAAACGTAAGAAAAGAACAGATAAAAAAGAAAAGTACCCACGATATGTGGCTGAGTATAAATACGGTGCTTAAACAGTAAACACAAACAATAAACAATAATCGGCTGGCGGATGCTATTCGACGTGAAACAACCGCATCTCGGCTTAAGTATCTCTTCCTCTCTCTCTCCATCTTTGGTGATTTAAACTTTTGGGGGTATAAATAGGGTGATTATTGGTGATATTGTTTTATTGGAGTATATATATGTTGAGATCTTTAATTTCTACGCTGGTATTTTTTATTTGTTGGGTGGGGTTGAATAAAAGAAAAAAGTGGGAAAATTCTGATATTGGCTTTTGCTTGGTTAGTTGTTTGGAACCCTAATGGTGGGTGTGTTTGCTACGGGCCACATAAGGATTGAGAAAATCTTGATTGAGAAATTTGGTGAATTTGTATTTTGTATATGTTTCATTGATAAGATGTAGTATGGTAGGATTGAGAAGAACATAGTGAAAAAAGCAATCGACGGTGAGATTATTATAATTTAAGTGAAAAATAAAGCTTGTTATTAGGAAAAGAAAAAGTATAAGAGATAATGTAAGAGGGTGCAAATATTATAAGTTAAGATTAGAGTGGATTTTGAAATCTATGTTTGCATAGTCCTATAAACAAACATGTATTAGGATTTTGGAAGTAAAATCTTGTGCGCTAATTCATAAACAAACATACCCTAAGATGTTGTATACCAAAATTTACTGAACGAGATATTGAATGTGGCTATGTGGATTGGTATAACAAACAAGTATTAGTGGAGAAACGAGTGTGATTAATGAAGAATAAATTGAATGTTCTTCATTGTATGAAGTGATAAATGTTAAAATCTAAGTGTTAGATGCGATAAATAAATGCGAGAGGATTTGGGCCGAAGGCCACTTTTATTGGCTGATAAAGCCGTTGTATTGAATGTTAAAATTTTGCGACCCTTTTAATGAGTCTTGAGTTCTAGTATATATACTACAAGCTAACTAGTTGGTCTTTTTCGCTCCTCAAAAGAGTCGACCCGAAGATTAAATGTTTTCCCGCTAAGTTGGACCCTAAAAACATATTATACCAATCTAAACCGTCTCCCGATTACGGCGCCGTGAGTCTTGCGGTGGTTCCGCGGAGATTTGCGCCTATGTTTTCCTCTTTGAGTCCGCGACCATAGGACCAGTATTGTTTTCAGAAAGTTCTCGGCCATTTGGGGGAAATTCTCTGACATTGACTGAGATCGGTGATTTACGTGTTTGTTAAACCAAAATCAGGCCTTGGTAAGTGGGAAGTCTTTGACTCATCTCTCTATCCCTTTTACCTTGATTACAAATCTCACAAATTCGGCTAAGTATAACTTGTCTCTTTGTATACACAATTGTGTTTGTGAGTGACTTATTGGAATGAGAGGCGACTAACCGAGCATGGCGGCATCGGTGGCCGAGGCGAGTAGCGGGTGTGGCGAGTAGGCGACCATCGTGGCGTCCGGGCGAGTTGTGTGGTGCCCGGGCGAGCATGGGCGATCATGGGCGACCACCGGGCGGGCATGGGCGACCATGGCGACTCCCTGGCGAGCATGGGCAGGCATGGGAGACCATGGCGGCTCCCGGGCGAGCATGGCGACCACCGGGCGACCATGGGCAGGCATGTGTGACCATGGCGACTCCCGGGCGGGCGTGGATGACAATTCGCCCCTATCTTATCTTTGATAGAGGTTAGTGAACCCTCCATTTGTGACTTGTTAACATAAGGAACCAAATAATTAGCCCAGATCGTTTGACACACAACAATTTCCCCTCAGGTTACTATTCACCTCAAGTGGGAGTAGTGACCTGAACCTTCATGAGCATAACTTGGCGACTTGGCGTTTTGTCTATGTTTGGCGAGATCTTTTTCTTTGGATGGCTCCCCGAGTTGGGTGACTTATGTTTAGAGTCTGGCGACTTGCTACCTGCCTTGTGGGCGGATTACTTGGTGTTGGTGACTTCTCTGATCTGAGTTGGCTCGAGAAGGTGAGCATTGGGTTAGCTGGCCTTTCGATTGGGCGAGCTGTAACATTCTTTCTTGGGCCATTTATGAGTGATGCAGAGCGAGCTAGGCGAGTAGCACGACACATCCTTCACCAAGCCATTTTCAAGAAATGGAAAATGGCCCTCTTTTTTTGGCGAGGTGGAAATGATGTGGATCGGGCAATGATGAAGAGCGATTTGCGAGCTCTTTGCATGGAGATTGGGTCGGGCAAGCTCGGCCCCGAGTTCGAGCAACACTTGGGTGCCCCGGGCGAACCGCCAACTATTTAGGTGAGCTCGGGCGACGTAGACAAGGAATTAGTGCCGCTAGAGTCGTGTAGAGCTCGGTGGAACAACTAGGTGGATGAGTTGCACCCAAGCGAGCTGAGTGACTTGCCAATCGGGCTCGTAGCTTGTGGGCGAGAAATATTATCGTCTCACCCTTAGGCGAGTTACTCGCACCGTCGGACGACTTACTTTCTTGATGGGCAAGTTGCGATATGAGGGGAGCTCACGGGTGAGATGGGCGAGCTTGGCGACCACCGGGCGACCCCGGGCGACCATGGGCGGGCATGGGCGACCATGGCGACTCCGGGGCGAGCATGGGCGGGCATGGGCGACCATGGCGGCTCCCGGGCGAGCATGGCGACCACCGGGCGACCATGGGCGGACATGGACGCCCATGACGACTCCCGGGCGAGCATGGGCGGGCATGGCAGCTCCCGGGCGAGCATGGCGACCACCGGGCGAGCATGGGCGGGCATGTGCGACCATGGCGACTCCCGGGCGAGCATGGGCAAGTTCCATCGAGCATCAATTTTGTTTCTTCCATAACTCGAGTTCCCGGCCTCCGATTGAGTTGATTCTTTTTTTGTTGCGACCGTATTTTCGAGGAGCTTCTCATGGTTATGAGCGAGATGTTTTTACACATCACTCTTATACGGTCGAGTTGTTTAGATCCGGGCGAGTAGGGGATGCCGGGCGAGTAGGCGAGTTGGGCGAGTTCCAATGAGCATCAGTTTTGTTTCGTCCATAACTCAAGTTCCCGGCCTCCGATTGAGTTGATTCTTTTTTTGTTGTGACCGTATTTTCGAGGAGCTTCTTATGGTTATGAGCGATATGTTTTTACACATCACTCTTATACGGGCGAGTTGTTTAGATTCGGGCGAGTAGGGGATGCCGGGCGAGTAGGCGAGTTGGGCGAGTTCCAATGAGCATCAGTTTTGTTTCGTCCATAACTCAAGTTCCCGACCTCCGATTGAGTTGATTCTTTTTTTATTGAGACCGTCTTTTCTAGGAGCTTCTCATGGTTATGAGCGAGATGTTTTTACACATCGCTCTTATACGGGCGAGTTGTTTAGATTCGGGCGAGTAGGGGATGCCGGGCGAGTAGGCGAGTTGGGCGAGTTCCAATGAGCATCAATTTTGTTTCGTCCATAACTCGAGTTTCCGACCTCCGATTGAGTTGATACTTTTTTTTTGAGACCCTCATTTCAAGAAGCTTCACTTGGTTCAATCCTCTTCTCAAGTATCCTTCTAGATCAAAGCAGTTTTTTCGCCCCACTTCTAGCTCATTTTCACCAATGAATTCTGGCGAGCCGGCCAGATTGAGCGAAGTGGGACCAGCTACTATTCGAATCCTCCGGCGAGATCATGAATGGCTAGAATCATATTCAGACTCTAGCGAGGTGAAGCAGACAGACGGCAAGCTGCTCCGAGGCGAGATGGTGCGAACTGCGAGTCGGGCCCCTAGGTTGTGAGATGGGCGAGCAACCAACTGGGTCCAAATTCCAAATCCATTATATTGAATCGCCCCAGAGGAAGGAAGTGGGGTGGTCTCTGCCCCAGATGAGGTTGTTAATGAAGTTTCGGCGGAGGTGGCTCCTACTCAAGAGAATCCTGCTACTTAGTACTTCTTTGTTATAGTCGTATGTCGGCTTTTATCATGACTTGCTTTGTCTTGTAATCGAGTAGCTTGTTCTTGACGAACTAAAGCTTACTTTTAGTGCCTTAGCATTTCTGCACGTTTGATTGTCTTATTTGCTTGCAATCTGAGTTTGGTTTGTCGTCTTAATTTTATGCGACTTAGTTGTCTTATTGTTTTGCAACTTTATCGGCTGGTCTTCTTAGCTGTATGTGACTTAGTTGTCTTATTGTTTTGCAAATTTGGATGCCTATTATGAATTTTTATGTTTACGAATTATCTTTGGGAGGTTGACGTCCTTAGTGATCGACGATTTGGGTAGTCGGCCTTCTAGCAGGTCAACTACCTGCCCCCTTGTCCATGACATAAAATATTTTGATCGTCTTATTTTGGTGCGATCCTAGTGCTTGGCATTTATTTGGTCGTCTTATTTGGATGCGACTCGTATGGTCGTCTTATTTGGATGAGACTTATTACCTTAGCACTTGTATGGTCGTCTTATTTGGATGCGACTTAGTGCCTTAGCACTTGTATGGCCATCTTATTTGGATGCGACTTATCACCTTGGCACTTGTATGGTCGTCTTATTTGGATGCGACTTAGTGCCTTAGCATTTTGTGTTTAGAACATATACTATAATTATTGTTCTCGTTAGAGGTCAATAGACCTGCCCCCAATTTTTTATCACTAAAATCTAAGTGCATGACAAATTTGACTGAACCGAACTTTGACAAAAAATCAACTTCCATTTCTAAATTTGAGGCGAACTATTTCATAAAATTTAGACTACCAAACTACTGGTAATATTTCTTCAAATACATTGCATTCCAAGGTGTTGAGCTGGGACTCGCCTAGGATTGGTTCCGGGAAGCTTTTTGGTCACATAATTAGCTACCGAGGTACAACTTTTCTGCCTTGGTAGCTGGCTTCTTTGCGTTGCTGGTTCCCTGCTTTTCCATCCGTTAAGCAAGCAGCTCGGCTCTACTGATCAATTTTCTGGCTCGGTGCCTGAAATCGGCATAGGATGTCGGATAATCTATATTCATTGCCTTCCACAACTTCGTGTTCATCCGGAGTCCTCTGACAACTCCCATAACTTCAAATTCGTCTTCGAGTGGCTCCCCGTCCATGATCAATTTATCAACCCTTTCGATATATCTTGTGATTCGGTCTCATCTTTGAACCGACAGAATATGACAACCTCTACCTTGTGAGTCATGGTGGCGAAGTGGTCGAGGAAGAGCTGCGCCATTTGGCAAAAAGATTCCACCGAGTATGGTGGCAAGGTGTTGTACCATCTGTAGGCTTGGTCACCCAATGTGAGAGGAAACAACCGACATTGAGTCACATCGGTTGCCCCCATTGAGTTCATGTAGGTCGTGAACTTGCTGACATGATGTATGGGGTCTGTGTCGCCGAGATACTGAGTGATGGAGGTCATCGTGACTTTTGGTTGGACGGGAGCCAATATCATTGCCGGTGATAATGGCGACAATGGAATCCTAGTTGGAGTTGGGTTTCCATTTTTAGCAGCAACCTGAACTTGAAGATCCTTGAGGGTTTGAACTATTATCGCCAGTTGTTCAACATCAATTTGGTTGGCTCCACCTCGCTGTTGGTGGCGAGGTGAGAGGCTTCTTTCAGCTCTCCCTCGCTGATGACGATGAGGTGAGAGGCTTCTCTCTGCCCCACCTCGCTGACGACGAGGTAAAGGGGTTCTCTCCGCATCACCTTGCTGATAATGGCGAGGTGATGGGCTCCTTCCCAGACGATCTTTAGTTGATCCTCTTTGTCTTTGTGCGCGGCCAGGCTGAGTCACGGAAAGTGATCCTTCTGGTTCGGCTTGACCTCAGCCATGGTGACGAGCCTTTCCGACGCCGAACTCTGAATCTAAGCATTGGAAAACTGACTTAGTTCGCAATGAACCCGCAGAGTCATCATTCCTTTCGGCGCAGAATTGTCTTTCGGTAAAATAAGATGTCTAACATCTTATAAGATCTAAAAATAAGTTCTTTAGAGTTTATAAGCTTCAAAAAAATAAGTTGGGATATCTTAACTTATTTTACAAAAATTAAATAAGTTCTATCATATCTCAACCCATCCCGGCCCAAACTCGGTCCGAATTCAATCCAACCCGGCCCATAAAAAAAAAAATTCTGGGAAAACATATTTATTTTCGAAAAAAAAATTCTGAAAAAATATTTATTTTTGGAAAAAAATTATTTTCGGAAAAAAAAATATTTTCTGGATTTTTTTTCAATATTTTCGATTATTTTCTGAAAAAAATATTTATTTTCGAAAAAATTATTTTCTGGAAAAAAATATTATTAAAAAAATCGAAAAAAAATATTTTTTGGAAAAATATACTACAATTTATTTTCGAAAAAAAAACATTATTAAAAAAATTCGAAAAATTTATATTAATTTTAAAATTAAAAAATAGTTTTTAAAAAATTACTATTAAAGAACTTATAAGTTTATTAGTCAAACACGTTAATAACTTATAAACTACTTAAAAATTACATCTTATAAGCTCTCAAAACAACTTATAAGATGTTTAAAATAAGTTTAACCAAACGGGCCCTTACTAATTCCAAAATTTTATCTACTTTTGTTCTTCTTATCTTTGTTTCTTAAGTGAAAAAAGTTAAAAATACAACTAGAAAAAAAAAAAACAAATGTATTTTTTAATTACATTCTACCTTTGTCAAGAAATAATGCTACAAATTATATATTTTTAAAATACAGTAAATTTTAGCAACGGAATGCTACAAATTATATATTTTTAACACACAGTAAATGTAGTGGGTCTCATGTTCAAGTCTTGGCGTCTTATTCATAGTCATTTAAAACGCGTGAACTATTCCAAACAAAAACATGCAACTATGACCCCATATTAACATTTGCACTTTTCCGTAAAACAAGTCGCACTTTTCAGCATTCCCATATTAACAGATTACATTTTTCTGTATAAACAAGTCACACTTTTTTCAACATAACAAGTTCTTGACGCTTTCTAAAATATCTTATAAATTCACGGTTGCACGCTTTAAAAAAAAAATATTATATTTTTTTTTAAAAATTAAATTTAAATTTTTGCAAGAAAGGGATCAGAAAGGTGAAGTAGGTAGCACCCAAATGTCGTAACAGGCAGGCTGAGTACCCATCTCACATTTTTAATTGTGAGCATTTGCCACTCATCACATCCCCTTTGAGCATTTTCTGCAATTAACTTCTCATGTATCTGTGAAGCTTCATACAAATCCTTCATCTTTGTGTTTTCAGCCATGATAGACAGAGTGGGGAGCGTAAGGATCTGGATACCACTTGTTATGTCCCAGCACTTAATTAAAATAAAAGATAGTAATACCAGCAAGATAATCCCCAAAAGTCTCACAATCAAAATGAAAGAACAAGCAATACGCGAAACAGAGTATTGAAAACAGGAATTAAACAGCAACCATCAACTGAGCCCCGACCTCCATGTACGCAAACAACCTGTGAGAGAACTCATATTAGGGATTGATTATTCACTCAATCTATTGGATTAATATTGATGAAGACTCACATAATCACTCATAATCTGATGAACACTCCAATATTAACTCTCGATCGCCTGAGAAATCTGTAAAACAACGTAATCATGCGATGAGCATAATACTGAAGGAGATAACAAAATTGAGAGCAAAAGCTTGAGGATAATACCTCACAACACACGTTTTCTGTCACTGCTCCATTCTTCTAATTATACCATTGCGGATGAAGGGAGGACTACTGGTGTCAGAATGTACGAATCCTCCAGTTACGGGATACCCACTCTCTCATTGTCAACCGTCCATGTTTGAAATCTTACCGGAAAATAAAAAGAAGCGAGAACGAATGTCTGTTAGGCAATTAGAGATTTCTTCCAGACCTGAGTGGGTTCACAATTAGATATTGCCTCCATTCCCCTCATCCTGCTGCAGTTTGAAGCCATCCTTCTTGGTAATTATTTTCACATAAACTAACAGAGTCCCACGTCTAATAAAAGAAAATGCAAACCACATACTATCATCTAGGGAATCGGAAATCTTCCCAAACAAACAATTGATCACTCAAGTTATTGTTGAAAGTTTGAAATTCATAGATGATAGGATTAGCAGAATGTTCTTTCTAACGACTTCAATCCATTTGAATATTACTAGTGTTCTATAAGAATAACAAATATTTTAAATATTTTTTTAAACAAAAGTAGAGTTTCCATTGGGTCACAAAATTAATTAGTTTCAGCAATAAAATCATTGCAAAATTATAAATGGGCCGGACATAAGAAGTTAGGCAGAAAAAATGCCTCTCGTTCAAAATTAATACCTCTTGGATAACTTTCGTAATTCTAGACAAAACCTTCCCTCCCCCACTTGGCCCTCTACAGCTTCTCTTCCCCTGAATTCCCGGAAAACGAGCTCTCTAGCCAGCAATTTCTATTGATGCTGCTTTCAATGACGACAATCTGGAGTATGGTGTCGGTTTTGTTGTGTTCAACCGAAATGGAGAGCTTAAAAGTAGGCCCAAGATAACAGTCTTCTACTCCACTTTCACTACACAACTAAATAAGAATGTAAAAGCTGTTATATTAGGAATAGGTAGCGTATATTATCAAAATAATAGGGGCTTGTATAATTCTATACTTAAAACTTTAACAACTAACAATTGTAAGGCCACCAAAAAGGCAACCCTTTCAAAAATTCTCAAAGGCCTGAGCAAAACTCAGGCCAAAGAGGGGGTTTGGAAATAGTTTTCAACCAGCAATAGACGCGCCTCGGTTAGAACCTCACTAGCTGCGTCATTGCCCCAAAAGCAAAAGATGAATTACTCCTTCTGAGTTGTTACCCTTTTAACTATGCGTCATTGAAGTGATTTTGTGTGTATTTCCGATGTGGGAGAGGGTGGATAATTACTCCATTGTTCCAGGCAAGACTGATTTAACTTTTACATGAGCGTATCAACCCCCTATATCCCCTATCCCCTATATTACTAATAGGGGAGTTTTTGTTGATGATGTGTCGATTCTACATTGATTTAACCTATGTGTCATTCTAGGAAAGTTTGGTTATGCATGTCAATTAAAAATAAATCCTACATGTCACTAAAAAAAAAAAATTATATGTAATTCTATTTTTGTATATCCTAAATAATCCTCTATCCCCTATATATCCTTCTATATATTAAATATTTTAATAGGGAGTTTTTTTCCATGATATGTCAACTCCATGTTAATTTAACATATGTGTCATTCAATAAGAAATTTGATTACACATGTCATTTTTTATGTGTTATTTTTTATAAAATGTGTAATTCATATTTATTATTTTATATTTTATTTAAATATATAATATTATTCATTTATATTTTTTTTGGTAATTTTTGTTTGACTTAATTTAAGATAAATAAAATATTCATTCTAAATGTATTTTATCTTAGTGTGAATTATATTCAATTATTAATTTCTTAATAAATAATTTTATTTTATAATTGCTTTTATGTATATCTTAACATATTTTATGTGGAAAAAATATTTTATATTATAATTCATTCACTTTTTTTAAAAAAAATTATTACATGTTAATTAATTTATTAGTCTTTTTTTAAGTCGATTTATTTTGTTTTGATTTGTAGGTTTCAAGTTCATACTAACATGGATAAATAATATTTGAGACAATAATCTTATCCCAAGGTTTAAGAAAATTTAACACGCGGCACTAAACTAGTAGTTAATATAGAACAGCACTTTCTAGAACTATAGCCAGAATATGACGCATTAACTGAACATATAATTAAGTTATTTGTTACAAAATTGAATTACTTGCATCAGGTGTCACCTTTTTAATTTATATATTTAATTCATAAAGTTTGAAAAATCAAGTTCGAACTATAATTATAATAATTATAAGAACTAAAATTTAACTATGTTTTGATGAGGTTTTTTAGTAAGAAAAACACCCTCCAAGAAAAGGCGTATCCTGCTTGAATAGCGGCGTTCACACGATATTCTTTAGTAAAAGGCGAAAGAATAGTTCGCTTTGTGCTCACCGCGCAGCTGCGTGATTTTACTAGCTCATCTCTCCTCTCAATTTATTCATGTGACTGTCGGTCTTTATTTGGTAGTTTCCGATGTGGGATAATTGCTTGAAGCCATTCTTCTTGGTAATTACTTTCAAGTAAATTAACAGAGTCCACGTCTAATAAAACAAAATGCAAACCATATACTATCATCTAGGGAATCGAAAATCTTCCAAGAACAAACAATTGATCACTGACGTTATTGTTGAAATTTGAAATTCATAGCTCAAATTCATCTATGTTATTTTATGTTGTGCTGCAATTTATTATTTATAATTTTCACTCAAAGAAATACGGCGAACATACGTGGAATTTTAGGACAGAAAATCATTGCAAAATGCTAAAAGAAATACTGACGATATTGATAGAGGGAGACCCTCCCAAGTGCAATGGAGGTCACCAACCTAGGCCATGAGCCGAACAAATTAAAACTGAAATTGGGCAGGGCCCAGCCTGAACGCAGGCCCCTCTCGCACAAATTATGACGTGAGGCTCAACCACTTGGGCCGACCTTGAGGCGGCGCCCTCCTAAGTGCAATGAAGGTCGCCAACCTAGGCCATGGGCCTTATTGATCGCCCATTGACCCCATCCGGGTAAGTATGGAGAAAGGTGCACCTCCGACCCATTTTATAGTGCTTACCTCACACATTACCTCTGCTATCTACTCGGCGTGGGAGGGACATGAAAAGCTATACAAGTTCTTCCCCTTTTAGAATAAGTATGCATTATTATTGTAGTGCATGTTCATTTACATTGAACAAGACTTCAGCCAGTTCAACCCCATTCAAGACGATTGATGCCGCATTGGATATGTACATTAGGTCCCGATTTTACCTACATAATTAACAATATACTCAACGGAATTAGAGTGGGTGACTCTAGGTCCAAAACCCACCTCAAACATACTACTAGGTTCATCCCTGTTTTTTCAATTACTCTTAGGTGCAAAACACCTTACTAAAAGACTCATTTACTATTATATCTAAAACTTTGCATTGATTCGGTTTAAGTACCTTCGTTAAATGCGTTTTTATTGCATCGTAATACTATCGAAGTTGGTCGTAAGAGTCATCGTAGTTTCAAAAACACCTGACACATAGCGGTTTGGTAACTCGCCAAGCTTTCAATATGGGAGGTGCAACTTCGTAACTACATTGTAGTGTTTTCTTGATGTCCTTCCCACGTGTACTTGGGTCTGCTCTAACATTTTCGACAACCAGATTCCCAACAATCTTTGCACCCAATCTCCTATTCTCATTTCCTACCAACTTTCCCACAAACATGAATGTCCAAAATCTGCCTTGGTCACTTATGAAACAATCGGTAATTTTTTGAAGCTTGGAACTTTTTTATAAACCGAGCACAATCGCAATTGTCCAACTCACTACAAAAGCAAAGATAAATGTGTGTCTTATTATTCTTCGTGTACTTAAACCTAAACCCCAAATGCATGGAATACTTAATAAGTTCGGTTATAAACTCAATTGCACCACCATTAAAGATTGTGCCTACACCACCATCAAAGATATGACACCAATTATCAGACAATAGAGGTTTCTTCTTCAAAGGTGGACAAACATCATAACTTGGCAACACCCTCTAAATATCAGATTTCTGCCCAAAAACCGATTTTTTTTGAAGCACTTTTAAATGGAATTTGGTTTCTATGGGACATAGGTGAATTCCGATGGATCATGCCGATGAAGGCAATCCGTCACCCAAGATCGTTATTGGATACCAAACGATAAGTATTAAAATTAAAACCTAAACATCGACTTAGAAAAAGGTTTAGATTTGTTACCCTTGAAGATCGAGGTGTTGATTCCACTATAGATCTTCTAGTCATCTCCGACCTCGTCCAGAATCTTTTTAGAGGGACAGACAATCTATCGAACATGGAGAAGGCGCCTTTTGTTTAATTTCCTCAAACCCTAATTTGCCCTTTCTTTGAAATTTTGTTTCGTGTCTTAGGGTTTTGGAAACTAGGCTCCTTTATTTATACTCCTCGGGTTTAAGTGGGCGGACTAGGGATCCATTAGAAGGTATAGGGTTTGGGCTTCTCACGGACCCAAATACTCTTATGTTCATCCTAACACATTAATTTGGCGAGAACATTAATTCATCCCCTTTAGAGAATTAATGTTGCACTCGATCCCTACCGAACCTAATCGGGACTTCTATTAGACTTTATAATTCACCATGTTAAAGATATCGCACGTCCATTAATTGTTAAAGCTCATGGTTTTTAATTAATTAATATCTATTATTCCTTGAGCGGTACCACTCAACCTTTATTGTCGTGCAGATTAAATCCACTGCGGGTTTAATCTGACAATCCTTTATGAGTTTCCTCAAGGGGCGTCATCATCCTGGATGTCCAACCGCACGGTGCCCTAATACCAAATAAATAGACATCATGCGGCGATGTCACTACCTAAAAAATACGAAGTGTGAGAGATCTACCAAGATTCTCACCTATAGTAAATCAAAGTAGTGAACAAGCACCCCACATATCTAAATACCACACTTAGGGTTGAGAATTACAAAAGTCATCAAAACCTCTAGTTCTTCATAACAGTCAGAATAGAAGAACATGTCTTATCTGTGACCCATTCAATACAACATAGCGCACTAGTATAAACTAATGGCCAAGACAAGCCACCAACAAGTTTATACTACAACTTAAACCAATAGTTATGTCCGTAACTATCTCGGTTGTGAATCATTTTATATCTTATAAGGAACTTGACAATGTGATCTTCTGTGTGACTACAAACCCACCACATAGTCTACAATATAAGATAAGCAGACACATAAGCAATTTATAAGAATGCAATAATGTGAAAAACCATTTATTTCAGATAATAAGGAAATTGAATATACATCACAAAAGCTCACTAAAAAGTTAAAACAAAGATACACCAACAAATTCTTCTTTCTAAAGATCGCTATCGATATTTGATTGTGGAAAATGAAAACTATTTTTGCCAACATCATTACTAAAATCATTCTCGGGACAATCGGTGTGAACATGTGCATTTTTTCCAAAAACATCGTTTCACCTTGATGATGAATACTCTGTGAAATATCAACGATGGTAATTTTTTAAGATGTGAGCATGCAAATGCTAATCAAATTCTTAAAATCCTCCTCATCATAAAGACTACAGTTTATCAAAAACCAATGAAAAAGCATAATGAAAAGTTATCTTGACCGAGATGAGGCCATTTAGAAGTTGCACGATACATAAGATCACTATATGGGGTAGATGAATTAGCAACAGACATCAATTTACGACTCACCCCTATTGTTGAAATTGATAAACAATTTTTCCGACATTATTTGGGCACAAGGGTCGATGCACATGCGAGGCAAAGTGGGGCAAGTGCCCTTTTGGATTTGTGTATTCAATATGTATCATGTATGTAAAACTAGGTAAATTAAAAGCGTGCGACCCGGTAGTTGGGCACTTTCTTCTCTTCAAAATGTTGCGGTTTCAATTTCCGGTTTTGACAATTAACATATATTTTTTTCCATTATTTATTATATTGCCTCTCCATATACCCATAATTCTAGCTATTTAAATTTCTTCTTTGTTGTTTATTTTGCTCATACAGATGTTACAATGAGAACACTGAAAAATCAGTCTAGTTCTTAAAGAGTACCCTCTTTCTAGCGCCAATTGTTGTATACCAAAATTTACGGAATGAGATATTGAATGTGGCTGTGTGGATTGGTATAACAAACAAGTATTAGTGGAGAAACGAGTGTGATTAATGAAGAACAAATTGAATGTTCTTCATTGTATGAAGTGATAAATGTTAAAATCTAAGTGTTAGATGCGATAAATAAATGCCAGAGGATTTGGGCCGAAGGCCTCTTTTGTTGGCTGATAAAGCCGTTGTATTGAATGTTAAAATTTTACGACCCTTTTAATGAGTCTTCACTTCTAGTATATATACTACAAGCTAATTAGTTGGTCTTTTTCGCGCCTCAAGGAGAGTCTGACCAGTATTAAATGTTTTTCGGCTAAGTTGGACCCTAAAAACCTATTATACCAATCTAAACACGTGTTGGGAGATGAATTTAATAAAGAAGTTTTGATTAGATCCTAAAAACCCCTGAGTATGACATGTTCAGGATAATCTTGATAGTCTGAGTCAGGTTTCAGCATAGATTGTTCAGGAAGATATCTGCACAATGTATAGTTAGCAGATATAGATCAGGTTAGATCTCAAGACATCAAGACTTCGATAAATGGCGAAGATCTTCAAGACTCGATAAGTAATCAAGACATCAAGACTTAGTAAGTAACTAAAGACATCAAGACTCGATGAAATAATCAAGACATCAAGACTTCGATGAAAATCAAGACATCAAGACTCAAGAAGAATCAAGACATCAAGACTCAAGAAGTTGTCAAGACATCAAGACTCGAAGTAATCAAGACATCAAGACTCAAGAAGTTGTTCATCAAGACTCAAGAAGTTGTTGAAGACATCAAGACTCGGTGAGTTACCGAGGACTTCGAAGAAGATATCGAATACTCAAGATAACCCGAATGTTCGTGAGGCACCGAATAATATCTATCCAAGACTACAAAATTGAGAAAACGCACATGTTAAGAAAAAGTAGATATTGCCCAAAACATTCTAGTGCGTAACAAAAGGAATTAAGTCTATGTTGTTTAAGGTTGTCTCATTCCGAGAAATTGTCCAAAAGAGCCGCTTTTGTTTGTCTACATTCATCAAGACAAGAACTAATCGTATGAAGACAACACCGTATTTCATCGACAATCGAAAAGCGATAGGACCATTTATGGCAAAAGAGTACTAAGTTCCGCATCGCAAAAATTGGTGATTGGCTACATGATTTGCATATTTCCTAAAACATGCAAGGAGTGTTTCAAACCCAAAAATAGTGGTTCATCAAACACCGTAAGAGGAAACTCATAAAGCTATCTCTTCCAACGGATAGTTTTCAAAGAGTGACCTTGGTGATGTTGCTATAAATACCAAAGACCCTTTACATTGAGAGGTTACGGAAATTTCAAAAGCAACTCAAGAGCTCATTCGTATTATTGCAAATTGAAGCACTCGAAAACCCTAGAATTTCCCAAGTGTTTCACATTGGAGAGAGCTCACTATTCTAAGCCTAGATTGATAGATATATCCAAAGCTTAGTAGAGATATCCTAGCCTTTGCATTTGTTCTTATTGTAAAGGATATCTCACCCTAGTTGGAAACCAACCCAAAACCCAAACCCTTTGTTAAGGTAGTTTGTGTATGTTTTGTTGGTGATTTAGAGTTGTAAAGAGTTAGTAAGCTACAGTGAGTTAGCCAGAAAACTCTAGAGATGAAGTTAGTAAGCTACTTGTGGTAGTCTGAACACTTGTGTGTGTTTGAGTTAGTAAGTCATCGGCCCGAGAAAACTCAAGGTAGAAAAGTGAGTAAGCTACGCTGAGTTAGCAAAGGAAGTGGTTAAGGAATTTCTCTGAAGATCAGAGAGAGTGGACGTAGGAGCTTGAGTCTCTGAACCACTATAATTGTTGTGTTGTTTGCTTTCTGTACTGCATTATTATATGTTGCATGTTTTTCACTGAAAGCATATTTCACTGATATTCAGATGGAACCAATCCACTGAACTTGCATCAAATTGATCATAGCCTTAGTCACTGTTTTATTGAAGGGAAGATTTTCAGCAAAGCTAAAACGAGTATAAACTTAGGGCCAACCATTCCGCACACTTGAGTAGCTAGAACAGATAGTTACCAAACTGAACTAACTCTACTGAGTGTTCAGTAAGATAATTATCTGATCCAAGCTCCTCAGGATCTCTGATAAATTCAGGATCAGTTGGGCTAATCTGAAGCTTCCGAAAGCAAACGGGATCATTGTCTCGATGAGACTTTGACTCGACAATCCGTGCTTCTCGTAAAAAATTATCAGGATAACCTGACCCATCCGACTTCAGTGAAAGAGAAGTTTTAAAAATCACTGAACACGTGTATTCCCCCCCCATACACGTGTGAGACTCGTTAGCACCGGGACCAACAAGTGGTATCAGAGATGTGGTTCATTTTGACCACTTGCTTTAGTATCCATAGTCTATTTACTGAAAGACTTTGGTGGTCTACTGAATAGATATGTTTGTTGATATCTTACAAGGCTCAGTCATCATGCCTTCTAAGAAACTTCCTATGTTCTCTGTTGAGAACTATGTCCTATGGAGACTGGGAATGCAGGCTCATATGTATTCAAAACATGAAAGAATGTGGAGAGTGGTTTCTGAAGGACCATTCAAATTTACTGTTGTAAATCCCAGAATCACTGATACTGAGAGAAATGGTCCCAGGGATGAATTTCCTAAACCTGATGACCAACTGACTCCTGATGAGAGAAAGTTAGTCAATCTGGACTACAATGATAAAGATACTTTGTATAGCACTATTGATGATGGTGTTATGGGAATGATTTCTCACTGTGAAACTGCAAAAGAAATATGGGACACACTTATTGTTATGTGTCAAGGCACATATCATATTAAGGAAAATAAACTTTATGTTGCTATTGGAAAGTTTGATGGCTTTAAAATGGAAGATGGTGAGTCCATTGACAAACTTGAGGTCAGATTCACTAGCATCATGAATGATCTGAGTGCTCTTGGGAAAAGATACCCACAGAGAGAAGTGGCACTGAAAATTCTTAGAGGATTGTCTAAGAAATGGGATATACATTTTGTGGTGATTGAAAACACCAAAAATATTGATTCAATGCCATACCAACAAGTTTTCTCTGAACTGAAAGCTTATGAGTTTGTGATTGACAAGAAAACTAAGAAATCTGACAGCAAAGATGATTCTTCATCTAGCAAGAATGTGGCTTTTAAAGCCAAAGAGAAACCCTGTAAAGCTAGAGAGTCTGAAAACTCACTTGCCAGAAATCAGGATGAGCAAGAGGATAAGCTAGTACTGATGGCAATGAGGTTTGAAAGACTCAATAACAGCTATGGAAAATATAATAAATACTACAGGAATCACAGGTACAAGAGAAACTTAGAAGTTTGAGGATGATTCAATGAGAAAAAAGAAGGACCCGAGAAAAGTCAAGGATCCTCATCCAAGAAGAAGGACTCCAAGACCAAGGAGGAAAGTGATCGGGATGATGATACCAACATATGCTACAACCGGGCGGAAAAAAAAGGTCACTTTCAATATGACCGCCCCGAAATGAAAAGCTAAAGAAAGAAAGGAGAGACAAGCCAAGAGAGACAGGAAGATCTCCAGCAAGAAAGCTATGATTGCAGAAGAGGAAGAACATTCTGAAGAAGGTTCCAGTTCTTCAGATGAGATTTTCCCAGACAGTGACAATGATGATGTCTATCTTATGGCTGTGGAGGAGTTAAATTCTTTTATCTCTGTTGTTGCTCCTACACAAGCACATGAGTTCTCAAGTTCAACAGTAAACAGTAACTTTGACCTGATGGATTCGTTTGAGAATCTTATGAAGGACTATTCTGTGTTACAAGAACTACTCACTGAAGCTCAAGAGTAGAACAAGGCTGAGAATCTGAAGTGGAAAGACTCTAAAAATGCTGAGATCACTTCTCAATTGATGGGAACTACTGATGAACTGGATGTTCTGAAAGTACAACTCTCAGAAAAAGAGAAGGTGATAGAGATCCTGGATGGAAAATTAGAGAAATCCACTAAAGAGATTCAACTTATCAGAACTGAGTTCAATGACCTCTTTGAGAAGCATGAAACTCTAAAGAAATGTGAGGATAGTCTTGTGAGAGAAAGTTAGCTCTATTGAATTACGCATCTAAAGTAATAGATGAAATTGAGTTATCAAAGACTGCAACTATAAAAAGCCGGATTGGGATACATTCGGGGGAACCTCACAAGGTCTTCTCAATGTCGCCTTCTAGTAGCACCAAGATCTGTCTTTGTTAAACCAAATGGCATCTAATCTTCTTCTTGAAGAACAAACCCGTTTTTAGACAAGGGTAAAGGACCTATGGTTTCGGAAAAACCGAAGGTTCAGGGAAGAAAGCCCAAACCTCGGAAAAGGCTAGAAAAACCCAACACTCAAGAGGAAAATTTTCGAGGCCCGATTTCTTCAAAGCCTCGGGCTAAGAATACCAACCTTGAAGAGATCTCAAGACCAACCATCGGAGGAATTTTCGGAAGAGAAACACTTTCGTGAGATATATTCTCAACCTTGAAAAAGACCAAGTCCTCGACATCTTGAAAGACCTCAATTTCAATCTGCACAACCTAAACCCCACTTGTCTAAGGGTAAAGGTTTCTAACCCAAGTCGTGAGAGAGAGATCACCGCACAAAGCTAAGGCACTTGAACAAAAAGCCCTAACCCAAGAAGAACTCTAAGGCTCATGTTCATGCTAAAGGTGACACTCATACACAAAGGTCTTGCGCCAAGGCACCTAGGGTAGTGAATGTGTATGTAGATGTTTATGGGAGACAAATCACCCACTCTAAAGTAATTAGATTCTGAGCAGATTTGGGTTCCAAAAGGTATGTACTAACTGGTAGGACCCTACACCAAATAGGTACCTAAAAAACCCGACTGCTTTTTTTTTTTAGAAAAAGAATCGAAATTTGAATGAATACAACATAGCACTGATGAGTGGAAATGAAGTGGCACCTGTTGTATGGTATCTGGACAGTGGATGTTCAAGACATATGACAGGATATAAGCAACTACTCACTGACTATGTTGAGCAAAAAGGCCCTCAGATCACATTTGGAGACAACTCCAAAGGACAAACTGAAGGATATGGAACTCTTGAATTTGACTCTGTTCATATCCATGGTGTTTCATATGTGTCTGGTTTAAAGCATAACTTGCTTTCTATCAGCTAATTCTGTGACAAAGGATTCAGTGTTGAGTTCTCAAAGAACTTATGTTATGTGAAAGATAATACTTCACAGAAAATTTTACTGACTGGTACTAGAAAAGGAAATGTGTATCTTGCTGATTGGAAATTATCTCCTAAAGATACATGTTTGGTTGCAAAAAGTTCCAATCGATACCAGGTTGGTTTGTGGCACAAAAAGACCAATCACTTAAACTTTAAAACCTGAACAAACTTGCAAGATTAGCACTTGTGAGGGGTTACCAAATGAAGTGTTCAAGAAAGATCATGTTTGTGATGCTGTCGGAAAAGGATAACAAATCAGAGCATCTTTCAAAAGCAAAGTAGATGTTTCTACTGACAGAATACTGCAACTGTTACATATGCATCTCTTTGGTCCAGTAACACCTGTAAGCACAAATGGCAGGAAATATACACCTGTGGTAGTTGATGACTACTTTAGATACACATGGATCATATTCTTACTTAGTAAGAAGGAGACTCGCACAAAATCGCCAAAATCTTGAAAAGGCTCGATCTTGAAAAGAATCGAAAAGTGGTCAAGATCGGATCGGATAAAGGAACCGAGTTTATCAATCATATCATATCGATTATTGTCTTTGCAAATGGAATAATCCATGAAACATCACCGCAAAGGACCCCACAACGTAATGGTGTTCTTTGAAAAGAAGAAATAGGACTCTGAAAGAAGCTGCAAGAACAATGATTGTTGAAGCTGATATTCCTAAGAGATTTTGGGTTGAAGCTATCAACATTGCATGCTACTCTCAGAACAGATCCATGCTGACCAAGAATCAAGGAAAAACTCCTTATGAGCTGTGGAATGAAAGGAAGTCTCTCGTTTATTTCTTTCGTGTGTTTGGTTGCAAGTGTTTCATACACAATAATGGTAAAGATCAGTTGAAAACTTTTGATAGCAAAGCTGATGAAGGGATATTCTTAGGATATTCTGAAGTCAGTAAAGCCTTCAGAGTTTACAACTGTAGGACTCTTATTGTGGAAGAAACACCTCATGTTGTTTTTTATGAATCTACTTGTGTTAAGAAGAAACAGGAACATCACTCAGGAGAACTAACCAAGAGAATCACCAAACTTTGCCTGAACAAGAAATCCTCTGAACCTGAAAAGAAGAAGTCAGTCACTTTCTATGAATGGAGTGAATCAGACTCAGACAAAGAAGTTCAGGATGGAAAAACTCAGGATGGAAATTCTCCACTGAAGGAAAGTCAACACACTGAAGCTGATCAATCTGAACATACACCAGTTCAGACTCAGGTATGTAATGACAATGAAGATGAGGTCGCAGCCGAGGCAAACTCTGAATCTATCAACCAAGGGGGAACAAATGTCTCTGATAATGTTCCGAATAGAATATCCACTGAGGAAGATGATTCCCTTTCTCCTTTTCTGTTGTTCCCTGAATTTGATGAACTACCTGAACCTAACATTTCTGATGTTGAGGACACTACTGAAGGGGGAACATCCAGGAGAAAATGGTTGAATAGTCATCTTACAAATCAGATTGTGGGTGATCTATCAGAAGGAGTAAAGACAAGACGATTCCATGGTGAAAATGCTTTATTCGGTTGTTTCCTATCTGAAAAAAAACCTACTGAGATTGAAGAAGCTCTACAAGACTCATTCTGGATTGTTGCTATGCAAGAAGAATTGAATCAGTTCACACAGAATGAAGTTTGGGAGCTAGTGGACAGACCTAAAAGCACAATGTGATTGGAACTAAGTGGGTGTTCAAGAATAAGAGAGATGAAAACAACAACATTGTGAGAAACAAGGCAAGACTAGTTGCACAAGGTTATTCCCAAGAAGAAGGCTTGTATTATGATGAAACCTTTGCACCTGTTGCAAGACTAGAAGCCATCAAGATTGTTTCTTGCATATGCTGCCCACATGAAATTCACAGTCTATCAGATGGATGTGAAAAGTGCATTTCTGAATGGTGTGCTTAAGGAGGAAGTATATGTGGAACAACCTCCAGGATTTTGTCAGAATGACCAAGTTTACAAGCTCAGGAAAGCCTTGTATGGTCTTAAGCAAGCACCCCGAGCATGGTATGATACTCTTTCTCAGTTTCTTACTGACCATGGTTTTATCAAAGGAACTGTTGATAGGACTTTGTTCAGGATAGAAGATGGAAAGGATATTTTACTAGTTCAGATCTATGTGGATGCCATCATATTTGGATCTCCAAATCATCAGTTGTGTGAATAGTTTTCTACTCTGATGAAAGGAAAGTTTGAGATGTCAATGATGGGGGAGATGAATTTCTTTCTTGGACTTCAGGTGAAACAAACTAAGGAAGGAATATTCATCAATCAAGCAAAATACACCAGAGATCTGATTGCAAAGTATGGAGTACAGAATTGCAATGCAGTTAGAATTCCCATGAATACTAACTACAAGATGGATCCTGATCCTAAAGGCAAATCAGTAAATTACACTGATTATAGAGGGATCATTGGATCACTGCTATACCTCACGACAAGTAGGCCCGATATAACATTTCTTTGTTGAGATATGTACAAGATACCAAACTAATCCTAAGGCTAATTTAGTCACATGGAGGCCGCCAAAAAGATTCTCAAATATCTTAAAGGCAATTTGTGAATAGAGGATTATGGTATCGGTGATGATAACCTTGAATTAACCGGTTATTCAGATCTTTGATTATGGAGGATGTAGAATTGACGGAGAAGTCTACCACAGAACTTGTCAATTTCTTGGAAGTAAACCGATATCATGGTTTTCAAAGAAACAAACCTCAAAAGAGCAACCAAAGATCTTCTTGAAAATTTGAATACATGGTCATAAGGAAGTTTGTTGTACACAAATTATTTGGCTCAAACAACAATTGAGGGATTATAAGATTATAGCCAATGAAGTACCTATATTTTGTGATAATAATAGTGCAATTGCTATTACACAAAATCCTGTATTGCACACCAGATGTAAGCATATTGATATCAGACATCACTTCATCAGAGATCATGTTGAGAAGAAAGACATCAGAATGGAGAAAATTCATACTGATAAACAGAGAGCTGATATCTTGACTAAACCTTTGGCTGAATGAATATTTTAGGAACTATCAGTTGAATTAGGTAGTTGGATCCAGGTGAATAAAGCAAATCTGAAAAATTGAAGGTTTTCAGATGCATGAAGTTTTCTCAGGTTTTTACTGAAAAACTCAGGATAAAATTGAGAGTACTGAACACTGAGTCTTGGGAAACTCAGTTATCATGAAGTTCAATTATTTTCGATATTATCTTGACATTTTATCAAGGTCAAAACTCAGTAAGACTGATAGAGAAAATTAGTCTGAAGAAGTATTTACTCATGCACCACATTTATTGTCTATCTGAATCTCAGTAATCATTGGCAATAAATAACAAAATATCTGAAGAAATAATTGGGCGGGACCTTTGAAATCCACGAGGAAAATCAATGGTCTGCAGGAACAGTAATTAAATGGACTATTCATTAATCACTAATATGGATAAATTGGCGGCTAAGTATTTGCGAAATCGTCCTTTCAAATACCCATTTTAGTCGGTTTTTAATCTTGACCGTCAAAACCTTCATCTACGCGATTTTCCATAAATCAAAATCCCATATCCATTACAAAGACTCCATTCAAGCCCTATTTCAAAAAGGCCTTCGTCTTCACAAACCCTCTACTTTAAAACCTTCGATTACCCAGAAATCTCTTATCTAAAAAACCCTTCACTCAAAATCACCAAAAAATGACACTCTCTATATACGACAAACTCGCCATTTCCAACAAACCATGGTACGAATATGTCGTTTCTCTAGAAAGCACGTCCAATGCAACTCACGAGGAGGAGGCGTTGCATATGATTCGTTTGGCAAAGCTTACATGTCTGGTCGCGAATCAACCAGAGGCCGAATATGCGAAAGAGGTAATTGAGTTTGTTTCTAATATGCAGTTAGATGATGAGAATTGCATAGAGTCTCAGATTACAGTCTCGCATTTGGAGCATGGTTCGAAATATGTGGATTTTGTTAGGGAATTTTATATTATTCCTAAGAATCTGAATGCCATATATGAGTTAAGTGATAGAGGTGAAGACCCTACGGTATACATGATGGGTAGGGAACAAGAGTATTTGGATAAAATTACTGAGCATCCGGTAAAGTTTGAAGCTACTTTGAATAAGAGACATTTGAAGCCTAAATATCGAGTATTGTTGGATATTGTAAGCAAATGCATCATGAGTAGATCTGGTAGTTTCTAACAGATAAGCACGCCTAAGTTAAGGCTAATGGCGGCGATTGAAGATTCACATACTACGACATTCAATTGGTTGCACTATTTGATCAAGGTGGTGAGTGATCAAGCCAAACAAATTCAAAAGGTGAATGACTCAGTAGTTATCAAGGGAAAAATTCTACATGCAACCAAGATTGCATTTATCTTGGAAACGTGCAGAGAAGAGGAGGACATTTTTGCTGATTCCACTTCTTTTCCAAAGTCAAAAATCATGTTCAAACCAACGAAGAAGACTTTGAGAGGAAAGAAAGAGAAAAACTCTTAGTCTCAGGAGGAGACTGCTGAAGAGGAAACTGAGGAAGATACAACAGTGGTGGAGCAGGTCAGGAAAACAAGACAATCCACTCAGAAATCCAATGAGAAAACTGATGAAGAAGCCAAACAAGCTAGGGGGAAAGCCCTGATGCAAATTAAAAGGGAGAAAGGAGAGAAACTGAAAAAGAAAGCACTGACTCCTCAGAAGCGCAGAAGGATTCAAACAATTACGGAAAAGGAGGCCAGTGAAACTGAAGAAACTCAACCTGAAGGCCAGCAAGGGTTGAAATCTCCACTACAGGTTCTTGCTCAGGTGGTGACAAATGTGCAGGAGCAAGAAACTGAGGAACAGGTTTTCTCTGAGGTACTTGAAACCTCTCTGAGCTCAGATAAAATCTCTCAGGAAATCTTCAAGGACCTCGGATCCCATCGAAGAAAGACACTGCTCGGACGTCGGATCGATCACCGAACCTCGTGAATTGCTGAACTTGGATGCACTTCTGAATGAACCATTTCTTGATCCATCAGCTCTGGAACTCATACACTCTGAACCTACTGCTCCTGAAAGCCCAAGATTGAAGAAGGGAGAGGCCGAAGAGACTGAATGGCCAAGCAAGGGAGAACGGTTCATCTTGGACAGATACCCTAAGCTGAATGCCTATCCTGACCTTCAGGATATGTTCTTCAGGCTCAGAACGACAGTGTATATTCTGAATCAAACACTCCCGGAGATGCTGAACATTGCTTCATACAGAGGAGAAGAGTGGTGGAATGCTGAGACAGCTGCTCTAACTGAATTCTCAAGTTTCAGGAAAACCAAGCTGAGAATGAAAGTAGGGGATTTTGATGAATTGGTGAAAAAAAAGCCGAAAAAGAAAAGCTCGAAGGGTAGATGCTTCCAAAATTTTATGATCAAAACAAAGATAAGGATAAAGGAGATGATGCGAAAAAGAAATCGAGAAGGAGAAGGAACCTCGGGCGACATCTTGAAAGAGATGGAACCTGAGAGTCAGATGGGGACAGATACTGATGCTGAACCAACTTATATCAGACAACCTCAGACTGGAGTTAGCATTCTTCAGGTACCTTTTGGCACTATTATACATATGCCGAAGTTACTGAAGTACCTAGCTTTAAATTTGATGTTTATGATATGCAGACTGAGACTCAGTTGGAGCACCCAGTTCAGTTGGAAAATGTTGTACAAACTCCAGTGGTTGATTTCACACCAATCCTGGATGAGTTAAAGAAGATAGAGCCAAGGATGGAAGAGATACTGGCAAGTAAATCTCAAAAGCTTGAGAATCTAAGCTCTTCATCAGGCATGCTGCAAACAATTCTCACAGACAAGATGACTCAGATGGAGTTAGTCCTGGCTGCTCAAACTCAGAAAATCGAGAACCTGAGTTCATCATCTGATACGCTTCAAACAACTCTATCAGGTAAATTAGCTACATTAGATGGAAAGATTGATGGAGTACATACAGAGCTTAATGCCAACATGAAGCATATGTATCAAGAAAGAACTGCCTATCTTGAAGCTAAGCTGATTGAGAAGAATGATCTGATGATCAAAACAGTTGTTGAGGAAATGGACTCTCTGCTCATGATCAAGATGACATAGATGATGCATGATGTCTTCTCAAAGCAGTTTGCTCCTCTTTCGGATGAGTTCTCAATTGCCAAAAACTACATGATGAGGCTAGAAGATGAGCATGATCAGTTGGTAGGGGCAGTGCGCAGTATGAGCAAGGAGCAATACTATATGGATACTGAACTGACTTAACTACTCCCAAGGTATGGTGCCAAAAAGGGGGAAAGGCCTGGTGGCAAATTAAGTGAGTTGTTGGCACAAACCTTGGAGAGAAAGGCTCCAAAAGAAGCTGAAGGAAAGAAAATTGTGGAAGTCTTAAGTGAGATTGAAGCCACTGAGAAACTGAAGTTCAAAGAAGCAGAAAAACCTATCTTCACTCAAACATCTGAGCAAACCATTCAGGAAGTAATTACTGAGAAAATGAGTGATAGAAGGATGATTGAAACAAGCAAGGCAGAAGAAGAGCAAGCCAGACCAGAAAAGAGAAAAGCAGTTGCCTTTGTTGAAACTGAAAAGAAGAAAAGAACAAAGGTAGATAAACCTACTCAGAAAAGGAAACTGAAACTCAACCAGAGACTTTTGATACCAAGAAGACTCTGAAGGCCCTGCAGGTTGAAAAGGAGAAAAGAACTGCTGCTTCAGTATCTGGTGCTCTTCTGATCAGAAAGAAGAAATAAGAAGAACAGAAGAGAAGATGTGGATTCAAAAAGTTTCTAAGCAAAATGAGAGGTACAGAAAAGACTCAGAAGTGGCCGCACATTGACAAGTGGATGCCTATACAGTTCAATGATGCATGTGAAGATATCAAGAGAACCTTCTGGTTCTATTATGAGATTCTGAGAGAATGGAGGGGGAGCAGCTCGAATAACAATGAAGCCTTCATTGAGTACTTACTGACATTCTATCCTAAATACCTACAAAGTTGGATCAACATGGCAGATGAAGGAAACACACGATATAGTAATTTCCATATACATGTACCCGCTCCTAGGTTTGAGAATGGCTATGTGAATGAAGCAACCATTTCTCGAGAAATAACCCAAAGATGCCATCCATCAGTAGGGCCTAACAGGAAACAACCCTGATATCATCAAGGCAAGGGATGAACTGAAGAAGAGATACTACGGGATGTTCAACCTGGAAGTGCCAGAGGATGAAGTGGAAGAAGACTGAAGACTTTGTTCTTCGGATTTATTTTTTATTTTCATTGTAATCTGTAACTCTTATCCTATATCAATGAAAATTTTATCTTTATGCTCAAAAGATAATATCTCATTATCTTTTTACATGTCTTTAATTACCTGATATGCCAGATTGTTTAGAAAATTGTTGGGTGAAATACCATTTTGGATTGTAATAGATAAACTGAAACCTAAGGATAGGTTAGGTTTTCTTAAATGTAACAAGATGGTTTTGGCATCATCAAAAAGGGGGAAATTGTTGGGAGATGAATTTAATAAAGAAGTTTTGATTAGATCCCAAAAACCCCTGAGTATGACATGTTCAGGATAATCTTGATAGTCCCGAGTCGGGGTTTCAAAGATAGATTGTTAGAAGATATCTGCACAATGTATAGTTAGCAGATATAGATCAGGTAAGATCCTGAAGACACTAAAGACTCAAGATAAATCAAGACATCAAGACTTAGTAAATGGCGTAATCAAAGACATCAAGACTCAAATGGCGTAATCAAGACATCAAGACTCGAAGAAGTAACTAAAGACATCAAGACTCGATGAAGTTCTTCAAGACATCAAGACTCGATAGTAATCAAGACATCAAGACTCGATGAAGTTCTTTGAAGACACGTAAGACTCGATGAAGTTCTTTGAAGACATCGAAGACTCGATGTTTCTTGAGGACTCGATGAAGATACTGAATACTCAGTATAACCTGAATGTTCAGAGGCACTGAATAATATCTATCTGAAGACTACAAAATTGAGAAAAACGCACATGTTAAGAAAAGTAGATATTGCCCAAAACATTCTAGTGCAGAACAAAAGGAATTAAGTCTAAGTGTTGTTTAAGGTTGTCTCATTCAGAGAGATTGACCAAAAAGAGCCGTTTTGTTTGTCTACATTCACTGAAGACAAGAACTAATCAGAGGAAGACAAAACTGTACTTCACTGACACTGAAAGCGACAGGACCCTGATTTATGACAGTAGTACTAAGTTCCAGACTACAAAAATTGGTGATTGACTACATGACTACATATTTCCTAAAACATGCAAAGGAGTGTTCAAACCCTAAAAATAGTCGTTCATCAAACACCAGAAGAGGAAACTCATAAGACTATCTCTTCCAACGGATAGTTTTCAAAGAGTGACCTTGGTGATGTTGCCTATAAATACCAGTGACCTTTTACATTGAGAGGTTACGGGAAATTTCAAAGCAACTCAAGAGCTCATTCGTATTATTGCAAATTGAAGCACTCGAAAACCCTAGAATTTCCCAAGTGTTTCACATTGGAGAGAGCTCACTATTCTAAGCCTAGATTGATAGATATATCCAAAGCTTAGTAGATATATCCTAGCCTTTGCATTTGTTCTTATTGTAAAGGATATCTCACCCTAGTTGGAAACCAACCCAAAACCCAAACCCTTTGTTAAGGTAGTTTGCGTATGTTTTGTTGGTGATTTAGAGTTGTAAAGAGTTAGTAAGCTACAGTGAGTTAGCCAGAAAACTCTAGAGAAGAAGTTAGTAAGCTACTTGTGGTAGTCTGAACACTTGTGTGTGTTTGAGTTAGTAAGTGCGCAGTGAGTCACCCGAAAAACTCAAGGTAGAAAAGTGAGTAAGCTACAGTGAGTTAGCCTGAAAGCTTTAGGAAGTGGTTAAGGAATTTCTCTGAAGATTAGAGAGAGTGGACGTAGGAGCTTGAGTCTCTGAACCACTATAATTGTTGTGTTGTTTGCTTTCTGTACTGCATTATTATATGTTGCATGTTTTTCACTGAAAGCATATTTCACTGATATTCAGATGGAACCAATCCACTGAACTTGCATCAAATTGATCATAGCCTTAGTCATTGTTTTATTGAAGGGAAGATTTTCAGCAAAGCTAAAACGAGTATAAACTTAGGGCCAACCATTCCGAACACTTGAGTAGCTAGAACAGATAGTTATCAAACTGAACTAACTCTACTGAGTGTTCAGTAAGATAATTATCTGATCCAAGCTTCTCAGGATCTCTGATAAATTCAGGATCGGTTGGGCTATTTGTCTGAAAAGTAGCTCGGGATCATTATCTCGATGAGACTTTGACTCGAGGCAGTCCGGTGCTTCTCGGCGAAAAATTATCGGGATAACGACCCATCCGACCTCGATGAAAAAAAAGTTTTAAAATCCTTTGAACACGTGTATTCCCCCATACACGCGTGTGAGACTTCGTTATTCCGGGACCAACAACCGTCTCCCGTTTCGAGCTTGGCATGAAGCGAATTGGTTCCGCGGAGATTCTTTATGATGATTTCCTCTTTGAGTCTGCGGCCATATGACTAGTATTGTTTTAAGACACTTCTCGGCCATTTGGGGGAAATTCTCTGACATTGGCTGAGATCGGTGGTTTACGTGTTTGTTAAATCAAAATCAGGTATTGGTAAGTGGGAAGTCTTTGACTCATCTCTCTATCCCTTTTACCTTGATTACAAATCTCACAAATTCGTTAAGTATAACTTGCCTCTTTGTATACGTAATTGAGTTTGTGAGTGACTTGTTGGAATGAGAGGAGACTAGCACGGGCATGGCGACATCGCGCGGGCGAGAGCGAGTAGCGGGTGTGGCGAGTAGGCGACCATCGTGGCGCCCGGTGAGTTGCGTGGTGCCCGGGCGAGCATGGGCGATCATGGGCGACCACAGGGCGAGCATGGGCGGGCATGGGCGACCATGGCGACTCCCGGGCGAGCATGGGCGGGCATGGGCGACCATGGCGGCTCCTGGGCGACCATGGCGACCACCGGCGACCATGGGCGGGCATGTGCGACCATGGCGACTCCCGGGCGAGCATGGGCGGGCATGGATGACAATTCGCCCCTATCTTATCTTTGATAGAGGTTAGTGAACCCTCCATTTGTGACTTATTAACATAAGGAACCCAAATAATTAGCCCAGATCATTTAGCACACAACATAAGAATAAGTTTCTTTAGGGATTTATGTATGCCGGGAAAGTCATGACTTGAAATCCTCAGAATTTTAAAATCCTGCTGAATTATAAGAGTATGTGTTTGTTTTGGAATTTTGATAAGGTGAGACTTTGCTTTGTGTGAAATCAATATTTTGACAGTGTTTGATGTTGTATTATTGTATTGTATTGGAGGGAGAAAAGTAGGAGAGAAAATGTGAATTGCAAATTAATTTATTAGGTTATTACTTTAATATCCTCATGCGATTAGCGGAACATAAGTATAAAGAATGTGATGCTTGGTAACATTGTATGAGCACAAACGTTGGTTGTGAGTATATGTAAAAGTTCGTGTTTTGTTGCTCTTTTTTGAGTTAATTTTATAAGATCTTAAGTGATGGTTTTTTTTTTTTTATGTATAATTATTGCTTATTACATTTTCCTTTTTAATTGTTGTTTTGCGTGATGTCTTTTGATTCCATATAGACGTGGACCGCTCTTCGCGTGTCTTAACTATTATCCTCGTGACCTTCACATGTCTAACCATTATCCTTATGAGGGTGAGCTGGCAAGACCGTCTTACTGTTACAAATACTTTCTTTGTCAAGTCATTGTGTCAACATGATGTATTTTGATTTGCTCTATTTATTCACTCTTAGTTGCAAAGTGAACACATATATTATTTTAAGGTACAATGTACAAAAAAAAAATTACACTTTAGTTCAAACTAGATACTACAGTGCAACATAATTTTTGCACATTGTACTTTAAAGTAATTTTCCCATAAATTTTGTATCTTATAGTAATTTTCCCTTAATCTATTTAGTTTTTTCGTCCTAAATATATATTTTTCAAAAGTTTTCGTCCTAACTTTTTGTGAAGCTAAAATATAGACTAAAAAAAAAAATTGGTCCCACAAGTACTGGTCTACTGTCCAATTTTATCCTGGAAAAAGTTAACCTTTTTTGTTTAGTCCCAACATTAAGAAACTGACCAATTCTAGCAGCAAAATTGTTGGAAAATCGAAAACGATATCGTTTTATGTCACACAATTTGTGTATATATTATCAATTCATAAAAAGGAAGAATGAAATAAATATACTTTCATATTTATGTATACATGCCAAAAAAGAAGAAAGAATTTGATGCTTACTTTGTAATTTTGAACTTTCATTTTTGGCCTTATATTATTATAGTTGGGCCGTTGTTATAATAAGGCGGCCAATGGCCCTTCTTTTTTTGGTGGGCCGGTAGATTACGATTAGGGTTAGGGAGGGAGTCTTATTTATATGCTCCGACGATTGCTTGTTAGGTTATATTTTGAGATCTTTGAAGTTGTAAGCGGCGGTTTGCTTGGGCAAGATCTTCGTCGTTTCCGATCTGCAAATTTCATAGAGTAGTAAGCGGTGATTGGAGATCCGGTGCTAGCAAAGGTTGTAATTCTTTATCCTTACGGGTGAAATGCCCTTGCTGGGACTTTGGTATCTCCGTCTCTCTCCACTTCTCCCCTTCCCTTAATTTATGTCTCTCTTTCACGCGATATATATTTTTGTGATATATGTATGATGTGCTTCTTTTGTGTTTTTATGTTTTATTTGAGTTGGAGATTAAGATTATTGTTTTGTTTTTTTTTTGCTAAGGCTCCATTTGGATGGATAAATTTAAAATTTATGGATTTCACACACAAATTATCACTCTTCACGCGATATATATTTTTGTGATATATGTATGATGTGCTTCTTTTGTGTTTTTATGTTTTATTTGAGTTGGAGATTAAGATTATTGTTTTGTTTTTTTTTTTTTGTAAGAGTCCATTTGGATGGATTGATTTGAAATTCATGAATTTTACACACAAATTATCACTCTCCAATGAATTTATAAATACTTAGATTTGAGAGTCTAATTTAAAATGAAGGGATTTTAATTCCTCAGTCATTTGTGAAATTCTCTTATCTCTACCCCTTCCCCCTATCTCACTCTTTTCTCTAAACCCTCACGTCTAAGTATTTATAAATACATTAGAGAGTATGATTTGTGTATGAAATTCATGGATTTCCAAATCCATCAATCCAAATAGAGCATAAAAGTTTGCTTCAAATTGTTATCATTTTATGGAATAAGATTTTATGAGGATGACGCGCTAAGGAAAATATTATAATGGTGCTTTGTGTGGTTGGATGTGTTTAATTGGGCGTTGGAGATGAAACTTTAATGGAGCCCTCATATCTAGTCGATATAGGAAGAAGTTTTTTACATTTATTATGATTAATTTGTGATCAGTACTTTTTCTACTGTGATTTTGATGTATGTTCTGTAAAAATAAATTGGTTAATTACCGAAATTACCATATGGTCGAAAATCTGTATGAAGAACTGTTGCCATACTTGGATGCATTATGTGTAAAAATTATGATATGGCTGCCTTTGAGTTCACTTGTTCTTTAAGGATTCTAATTAAGTGATATTTTTTAAGCTTGTTTAATTGAATTTTACTTACTTTTTTATTGATTTATATTAATTCCTATTGATTATATAGTGATATTGAGTGGTTGATTATATAGTGATATTGAGTGGCCCTCGCATATTCAACAATGGGATCACAAGACACAGCGTCACTAGAGCTACAGGCTTTGTTAGTGCATCATACGAACACTACTTGCCAACAGTGGTATGCATTTTATTTTTTGCTCTTAAGTCTTAGTCCCAAATATTTTTATCCTACAGTATATGGATTTGTAAACTGATGGTACATTGTGATAGCCAATTTCATCACATGGCGAGACAAGTTGTGGCAGCCCAAAGGCAAATCATGGAAGTGATCAGACCCAGCAGTGGCAGAACAAAGTCCTTTCACAATCAAGAAGCTGAAATTGTAAGAGTTTATTTGCTTACGAACTTTCTTTATGCATGCATTAATTGCATTTATATTAAATAGTGTTGTTAGAAACTTGTTGGAAAACTCTGGGATTGGGTTCTTTGCTTTGTTGATATAACTATTTCAATTATACCACATGATAAATCTTTCTTCTAAAGGATATGATTGATATTTTTCCTGTACCAATTATAAAAAAAAAAACACATTTTGTGAGCAAGCAACCAATACGCAGTCTAAATTCTTATGTGGTTTTTGGAAAGAAAAACATTTTCTTTCTCCCTCTGTTTGTGAAAGGTTTTGCTTTTGTTTCAATATAAAGATCACATGTTTTTCTCCCTTTGTAAAGATAAATTTTGTGTCAATTTCAAATCGATAGCTTAATTCATTTGTTGTTGCATTAACATTTTAGTAAAAATTTTGGAGATTTTTTATTTTTTACATTTTGCTCTTTGATCTGCAGAATTTTTCTGTCCTCCATTGTTTTTTTACATATAAAAAAAACTTTATCTACATAAGCATTCTTGAGATCACCATGTTTTTATTTGATAAAACAAACATTGAATGAAGATTTAATAAAGTGTTGTCGTCTTGTTTTCATTCAAATTGAACTCAAAGAGACCTCTTGAAGATTCTAGCATAGAGAGGCCAAGAAGATGTCTTTGAAAGGTGCGACAATGGGAAGTGATACACTTAAAGTGGAGTTCCATTTTATGTGCTTGTTCCAAACTCTACCATTATCGAGTTCAAAATGAGTGAGCTACGAAATTAGATTCCAATTGAGAAGTTTAAAGATTTGGCCAGTAAAGAATATGATAGGTAGTCAATCAAAAAAGGTTTCCAAAATTGAATAGAATAATCAATTGGGAGTACCAAAAAAGAAAACTCCAAACGACAAGAGAAGTTGCGTTTTGAGGTTGGAAGTTCTTCTAGCTCGTCAATCAGACCAGGGAAGAAATTTTAATGCACCACTTGTAATAAATAATTTGAGACTTTATCAAGAATTGGGTGGACATAAATCTCACTATGGTGCGGACAATGAAGTTTCACCATGTCCAATGAGAGACATAGAGACAATCACTAATCAGGTCACCCTCTTTAGTGTTAACTGAATGAGCTTTTCCAGCCAGATGAAAGAGTATGTGTAAGTTGGTGAACATATATGTACTTATAGGGAAATTATTTTTTGGCGAGACTTTGTATAGAAGGGTCATTGAAAGGGCATGTTATCCTGCAAGATGATGAAATGGATGAGTCTTTTAGACATCTAATTTGTTGAATAAGTGTTTTAGAAATTAATCGAATGAAAATAAAATGTTCCATGGGATAAGGATGCAATGAGGCTGTCAAACTTATTAGAAACTCGAGCCTCTCGCAAATTTTTTTCCAGAATGTCAAGAGGCTAAAAAAAGATGTTTTCAAAGGTACGGCAATGAGAGGGGATATATTTGAAAGGAACTTCTCGTCAAATATATCATCTCCTATATGTCACACCTTTGAAAGGAATCTTTCTTGGCCTCTCGAATCCTGTAACATTTATTAGGGAGGTGCTCGAGTTTCTTATAAGTTTTGCAGCATCGTTGCATCCTTCTTCCATGGAATATTTTATTTTGATCCGATTAATTTCTAAACATATATTCTACAAAATAGATGTGTAGGTCCTAAACGGTTTAGTGAGGCGGGTCTAGGGGAGGGTGAATAGACTTAAAAACTTTTCGTCTTGATCGAGTGTGAGGGCGTTAGCTTAGCTTGATCAGAAACGAGTGAATCATTTGGGCCGATAACTAACTTATCGATCGCGCAAGCAGATCGCCCTTCAGAACTATCGCTTTAATCGATGTGTGGAAGCTTAAGTTTTACCCAAGTGAAAAACCGCTTTTGATAAATCGATTCCAAGATTAATCTTTTAATCACCGATGTAAGGTCAAAAGATGATCGATCGTGTTTTGTGCTACCGATCTCAACTTGAATATGTATCTTGCTTTTAAAGGTTGTGTGCGACATGTGAACAGTTAATCAAAGCAAGAAATGTACACAAGATTTATAGTGGTTCGACAAACCGTCCTACGCCCCACTCTTCCCTATCAAAAGGGCAACCGACTTAACTAACCTGACTTTTGTTTTACGTGTAAGTCCAACACAAGACACCAACTAGATGTTTAAAGAGTTCACACTCAACCGATCCTAAATCGAACTAAAACCCTACCGAATTCGCTAAACAACTTAACCTAACTTGGGGGTTTGGGTAAGATTGTTGAGGTTCCAACTATGAAATCTTTTTTTGCAGTATAAGTAGCCTAATCACCAGATGAAAAAATTTCTATCTTAAGAACTTATGAGATGAACACTTAATAAAAAAAATATTCTTCTTGATCGTGTTCTTGTCGTGAAATCAAATTAGCTTGAGCTTCTTGATTGTTGTTTTTTTGTTCGTAATTTCCGTCTCACTCTAAAGTGTAATCCCATATATATAGACCTTGAAATCAAAGAGAGTCACGGAGAGCAATTTGAACTTGGTATATTTGGTAGTAGGCTTGCTTGATGATGTAACTAACCGAATCGGCGTAGCGGCCGAAAAGCGTGAATTTTTGTACTTTGTAGTCTTGAATCGAGGCAAAATCAAATCCCGCAATCGCTCATCCGATCATCGTGTCTTGTTCTTATTGGATAGCGAGACTTACTTTTCGCTATTCTTCCAACTAAAACGGACATTCTTCTTTGCTCGGATCATAGACGTATGATCGAATTGAAACATCGATTTCACCGCGGAATGACCCCGATCGATCACTTGATAGAGTCTTTGATGACGCCTTTAGACTTTGACTTCAACTAGCTAACCCTACCGACGAGGTCTTCCTTGTCCTAATCTTCGAGTATCCCGAGTTTGAGCTTCACGACTTGGTTGAGATATCTGGATCAATTAGATCGATCGATCT
The DNA here is from genome assembly GCA_037126765.1 of Stenogyne calaminthoides. Taxonomy (NCBI): domain Eukaryota; kingdom Viridiplantae; phylum Streptophyta; class Magnoliopsida; order Lamiales; family Lamiaceae; genus Stenogyne; species Stenogyne calaminthoides. The sequence continues at coordinate 6,010,902 of JBBCBC010000009.1, forward strand.
TCCGTTTTTCTAGCGTTCCGACCATTTGACATCGCTTGTTCTTTCGAGTCTTCAGATTCGACCTATACATATTGAGTTCCCTCAATATGTGACCTATCTATTACATCGGTTGTTCTATACAAAGAATTATCAACCGTCTCCTATGCAGTAATATAAACATCACCACCAATGTGTCCGATTTGGTCTATTATATGTTTGTTGGAACTTTCATCAAAACTATAAATTTCCCAACAATTTTTTGATTTTGAAAAAACCAAAACACTTGTATAAACCAAAACAGTTGATAAGAAATAATGCTTAAGAGTATGTAATCGTAAGAGCAATGAGACTTTGTCTTAGGATCGAAAAAAAAAAAACTTTTCTCATTAAAGAATGATGATTACATGTTACATCGTAAAAGTTTGAAAATAAAAGCAATGATCCCCGAAAGTCTTGATTCTTCACTTTTGGGCTTGTATCCTTCCATCTCTTTTGATCTTGAGAACGTTGAAAATCTGATAAAGTTTCCATTTGACATCATCGGTTTCTTTGAGGATCGATTATTCTATGTTCGCTTTCGGGATGTCAAAGTAGAATCTTTTGAAATGCCAAGATGTCGAATGAGCCATCTGCCTTCTTCGAGTACACCAGATGATCATACTCTTGGCGAGTTATTTTTACATTGATCACTTGCCTCATTCTCCAGATACTTAAAATCCGGGTAATTATTCTCTAACCAGGTTGAGGAATTTTTCATCGTGAGATTCTTCTTGTGGAACAAGATTAAGAACAAAGGCATCTGAAGCCATTCACTTCGATCTTGTTCCATTCCTCAAATTTCTTAAGATCTTAATTGTTTTTGGGATGATCTCGTCAACTTCTTTGTTGGCGAACAGGTTAGTCTCGGATTTTCCAAATTTCTTTCTTCACTCTCTCAAATTGAATTTCTTGATTTTACGCCTCTGTCATTTTTCGCCGCTTTTTCTTCTTGGCATTTTAAGACCTTCCTGCTCTCGCTCTCTGGACATCTTTTCAATGATATTTTTGTCTGTCTCGTATCTGGTTTTGTTCTTCTTCTCCAGTTTTGTGATGTCCTTCATCATTGGTTTCTCTCCCGTCTTCCCCTTTTTGGTTTGATCAAAAAAAAGTAGTGAGTATGAGGTCGAAGAACAAAAGTTATTGCGATCGCTTTTGTTGAGATCTGCAATGATATGCTTTGAGATTGAGCGATTAGATTTTGAATTGTTGATATCGACTCTTTTTTTGATTCCATAGCATAGAAGTGTTGTGATTAGCTTGTCAAGTTTCTCTTCCGCCGATTTGTAGCTTGTCGATTGAGCATCGAAAAAAAAACTTGTTGATTATCCACTTGAGTCGGTTTGGCATCAACAATTTTTTATCGATTCTGACGCAAAGGGACACAGATTGGGGAGAACCGATCTTTTGATTGCCCCAATGTAGGAAATGGTCGTTTCCTTTGATCTTTATTTCGTTGATGGCACCGCCTTTGATCGACTATTAGTCCCTCAACTTTCTTCTCTCGAGAGATCTTTGAGACAAGATCTCGATCTCGAAGTTGATCAAGAGCGACGTGTGATGTTGGAACGTTAGTTGTCACTTGATCCGTTCGTTGTTTGTATCCAGTGGTTGGTCATGAACTGCAAAGACCAATTCCACTATCATGGCGGCCTCTGATCCTTCATAGATGGCATCTGCTACATTATTTGTTCAGCCTCGGGTTCATTCTCTGCTCCTAGAACCCTAACTTCGCGTGGATCGAGCTTTAACAGATTTGCGCTTATCACCTCGGTGGTGATCCCACTTTGCAATTTCTAATCGAAATCAAAGTACGCAAACTTCATCCGTGACCGCCCATCCTTCTATAATTATTATGAAGTCCGAAGGCTTTTTAATCGAAGATCTCTCGGCTGGATCTCCAAAACTTCCTCTCTTATGGGCGTGTTGGGCGCATCAGTTAGGATCTGACTTCATCAATCTCTCTTTTTCGATTAGCATTACGATCCTTTCCTCAAGATGATCTTTATTGATCCGATCAGAACGGGAATTATGGGTCAATTCAATTTGATGGTATAGAGGTTACAGTTTATTATGAGTTGGAAGTTGGTGATTAGTTACATTGTGAAGTCTTCTGTTCCCTATGAGTAACTTTTGGTTATGAGTTGTGGATAGAACATGCTTTCGGCGTAGATTATTGGCGGTGGGGCCGATTGGAAGGCTTGAGGAGAAGATTGGTCGAACGTAGCCTTCTCGAGTGTCTGGCCGAGCTCTCTCGGCAGGCGGCTTCTTGTCTGATCTTCACTTTTAATTTTGTGGTGCAACAGACCGTTCCGGGCCCTTCTTTCTTCCTCGACTCATCTTCTAACATCGAGTCATGGGAGCTTGTCCCGCGCCCCGCCTCTTCTCCCGGGCCTTTACCAATTTCTTTTTTTATTTCTTCGGGGCATCCGTGGGCCTTCCGGGGGTCCTTCACCGGTTTGAGCCGATTGGCCTCATCTGGTGCGAGAAGAAGTTGCCTTCTTCTTTTTCCTTTCTTGGATTTTGGGGGTTGCGGTCGCGTATCATCGTCCGGGGCCCAAAAAATGACCGGAAAGATCGCGAGAAAAACCTTTATAGGCCTTCCGTCCATTTTGTTCCCATTTGGCCTTTCGCAATTGTGTTCGAGGATAACCGCAACCTTGTTGAGATTACGATCTTCTTTTGTCGGATATACCGCTTCCACTCATTTACTCCAAATTTGTCATGTTCCCCGAGCGAGAATGGCCTTCAGAACCCGTGCAATTGATGTTCTTCGCCGTCAATTATTACGCCATCTTTACGCTGATTTTGACGATGTAATAAAGATCTCGGGTCGAATCAATGCATACCCATTATTGTTTTTTACAATATGTCAAACAACAATCAGTATTTTCTCTTGAGCATTGGCGGACAAAACACGAGGTATGATGTTTGTCACCTCTCGAAGAGTCTTTTCGATCACCGCTTTCTTCGGTCTCCACAGAATGGGCAAAAGGTATCCGGCCTTTGGGAAGGCCGAATTGACACGGTTATGTCCGTGCGTTCGGTCGATTTCTTCGCCTGTATTCACGAAAAGAGCTTTCTCCGAGCATCCAGATCTACTCTTAAATTCCTTAGAATTGAGAGTTTCATCTTTAAGATCACTGGATTGCGGTGAAGCGTAAAAAATTTTTTCAAGGCACCTTTTAAGAATTTGCTCGACCTCCATGGATTCCTGGATCCCGAGTGATATTGAACTGCATTTAACTTATCATCCACGATCCATTTTGTCGGCCCAAGATAGTTGCAATATAATTTTGCCCATACCGTAAGTGATCATTCACAATCTACGTGATAAGATAGATTTGGTTAGAGTTGTGCATTAATACAAAGAATATCACACAAAGTGAAACTAAGAAGCAATAAAAGCATAACACAAGAGAAACATTTAAGATCAAAGGATTTACAAAAAGCATCAAATAAACATATATTACCGATTCTCGTTTTTCAAGAGATGATTTTGAAACTTAGGAAAACACTTTGAATCTGAGAGAAGAATCTGAGTTTTTCGGAGAATAGATCGCAAGTTTGTGAAATGGAAAACTCGGTGCTGCTTTTTGATGAACTTTATAAAGACGGCGAGGAAAGAAAAAGACACAATTTTGAAGATCAACCGCTTGAAAAGATTAAACGCTCCAGATTAAGCGGTTTTTTGATCGTAGGGTCGAAAAGGCACGTCTTTAAAAAAAAATTTTGGATTTAAAAAAGCACGCTTAATAAAGAAGCTAATACATGTACCCCACGTCCCGTTAAATGATTTGCAGAGAATACGCCACACGGATAATGGGTACAGAAAGGTAAACAATATCCGATAAGATCCGGATAAATAAGTAAAGAACAAGAGAAAAAAAACGTGTCTGGTTGGTGATATTGTGTCGGTCAATGCTACTTGTCCATGTTGATTTCACTTGTTGATCTTAGTATTCTGCCCTAATCCTTAAAATTTCCCAACCCGATCCGTTTAACCGATCTTCTCCACTTTAACCCGATTTGTTGAGGTTTTGAGCTCAACCGATCTTCCTGAATACGTCGATTTCCTTCCGATCCTCCTTTATTAGTTGAAGTTCCTTCAACCGATATTTCTGTTTTCCCATAGGTCGATGCATCCGATTTTTTTGGGTTTTAAGCTCACCGATCTTCCTCATCGATCGAACTTTGAATGTATCGATTTTGATTAGCCTAATCGATTCTTCTCCTCGATCAAGTCAATTCTTGGAATAAGTGTTCTGTTAAACTTAGTCTAGAATATAGTAGTCTCTATTCCACTAAGTTGGCGCGATTTGACATCTTGTAATTATCGTCAAATCTTTCGATATGTCAATCCGTAGAATTTATCCAATTATCGATCGGCGATTCCTCCTACATTGTCCTTTTTGGTGTAGATTTCTAAAAGGTTTTGAAAATTTGAATTTGCATTTGCACCGCTTGCTGGCCTCTATAAATTAGACCAATTATTTTACACAACATAACCCATTCACCATACTTTTTTTTTGTAAAATTATGTATCCCGGTGAACTCTTATTTCCTAAAATTAAAAAATATTTTTACCCCTTTTTCAATGAATTCAGAACTTCTCAAATCAATCCTTTATCCCTTATTGCTATTTTTCGTTATCGTCAAAGATTTCACATACGATTGTTGCAAAAGCTTTCTACACCACGGAGGCGGCTCTGTATTTGCAAATCGGTAGACACTTCTCCTAACCAGATGCACCTTGTGTGTCTATTGTTATGACGAACTACCATCAACAGACTTAGTCTGAAATGAGCGATAGGTAATGCGATATGCGATCTTGATCGATCAACAACCTCGATCTTCGCGTATCACCACACCATTTAACTGTTGGAGAGCCCATCTCTTTCTTGGGGCTCACGGCTTAAAAATCCTATCAAGGCCATTTGTCTCCATTTTTCTTGATCTTGACCTCTGCGGCGCCTTGATATATTCTTTTTCTTTAAAAGCCTCTCATCCTTGTTAAGTGGGGAAAATGAGAAGCTTGATTAAAATCTCTCTCTCCTCTAACTTGGGTTAGGATGAGGGTTTAGGAATTATAGATTTGGGGTTTAGGGTTAGGGTTTTTGGTTATTACTAATGTCTTGACCTCAGGGTCCTTTGTACTTGTATCTTGTAATGTAACTTGACCTTGGTCTTTATCGATGAAAAAAAGTTATTATTCCATTGTTTGTGTAAAATTCACTGTATCTTTATGCGATTTTAAGCTTTAGTCTTGTGAATATCACTTGTAAATCTTGCTTGTTTGAATATCGACTTAATCGACTCATAAAGATGTAAAATAACCCAACCGATTTAATCGAGATATTCCTTTTTTAAAAAAGCGTTTCCTTTAATCGATAAACCTTAAATCGATCGGTTCGCTAACGATAAACCTTAAAATCGATCGGTTCCTTTAATCACGATAATCCTCAGATCCGATCGATTTCTCATCGGTTCCTTGATCTTACATTCGATTGAGATACCAAACTCAATGATTTCTTTCAACCTAGTTAGTCTCTTAACCACCGGTTCGGAGATCATTCCGTCATACATTTTAGTGCATTTTCTCCAAGATCCGAAGTCTGGCTTCGTTCATAATTCTCTAATCGATCTCGGCTAGTGGCTTGGTTAGAATATCGACTTTTCTCAGTATGTCAAGATGAATCTTTTCCATTCTCGATATTCTTCTTTTCAACATGATCTCTTATAAAATGGTGTCCACATCCACATGCTTGCATCTTGTGTGTAGAATGGGATTACGAGTGATTGCGATAAAGATTATTATCGTCACGAAAAATAGGTACATTGTTAGCTTCAATGTTATAATCCCTCAACCTTGACTAAGCCAGCGAATAGGGAACAACAAATTTCGCAATATATATATTTCGCCTCAAGAAGGTAGATGTCGCAAATCGATGTTTCGCTTTCTTTTGAAAACCACGGATCGGTTCTTACTTCCTAAGAACTTACATGTTCCTCGAGGCGATTTTTTCATCAATCTTGCAACCTCCATAATCGTAATCGTAATACCCACTAAGTTCTAGATTATCATCCGACGGGTAAAATAAACCAAGATTCTCATCCTTTCAGATATTTAAGAATCCGCTTAGTCGCTTTCTAGGTGGCTTATCATCGATTTGCCCGAATCGCACATACATACACCCATCAAGGTTATATCCGGTCCTATTTGGCAATCGGTATAGTAGAGATCCAACGAGCCCTATATTCCTTCGATTTGTTTTTCGACCATCCTCATCCGGATCCATCTTGAATCCAAATCATCATGGGAATTTTGGCTTCCTTACAATTTTGAACTCCAAACTTAGCTAATAAATTCTGCACTATTTTGGTTTCCATTTAATATCCCTTCTTCACTTTTGCTTTTACTTCACCCAGTAAAGTAATTCATCCTCGACCCATCATGACATCTCGAATTTTCCTTGCATCGGTTCTTCAATCTTTCACATAGACTCTTGTTAGGAGATCCAGAAGATGATGTCGCTCACGAGAATCCGGAACCATCGAATATCTTTTCCATCTTCTATTCGAATAATGTTACCCCGCCCTCGGCTGGTGAACCCACTATTGATCAAGAATCGAGAGAATTATTCATACCAAGCTCGAGGAGCTTGTTTCAGTTATGTAGAGCTTTTCTTAAATCCAGACACTGTTGCCGCTTTTCAAAGCTGAGGTTGTTAGACATAAAACTTCCTCCGTTAAGTACCGGCTTAAGAAAAGCCTTTCTTTACGCCCATCCGATACACGATGGAACCCTCGTGGGAAGCATCACGCTTAAAGCCGAATGGCTTTAAGCGGACGGCCGATCACAAAGGTCTCATCATAATCAATTCCTTCGATTGTGAATACCCAAAACAAGTCTTTTGCCTTTATTTCCGGTGATGACGTTTTTCTCATCTCTTGTTCTTGAATACCCACTTCGTCTTTAATAACGTCTTGATGACTTGGTCCGTCTGCCCGGTTCCCAAACTTGATTTTACATCGGCCTGTTCCGGCTCTTCCCTGCACGGCTAGAATCCGACTTTCGTCTTGTAGAAACTCCCTACTTTGTTGTTGGTTCCTTAGACGGATAATAAATAGCAACGCACTTTCACCAACTGAAATCTAGTTTTAACTTTTATCGGATGGGTCTCCGATTATCGAATCGGTTGGATATTTGTTTATCCGTGTCCTTACGCTACGATTTGCGTTTTGGAGCACATCGTCCGTTTTCGATAAAATTTCATTACTAGCGATTGGGAGTGGTGCGAGTTATGATCCACTTGATAAGAACAAGTCTCGGTGATGTTGGACTCGTCGTAAAATATGGCGATATGTGTTAAGGAACCAGATGTTCCGCGAACCCGGTGGTTCGGTTAATCTTGAACTCTCGGTATGGTTCGAACTGAACCCCGTTGACGGTTTTTTAGTACCTTAGGATCCCCGATCTCGATGATCCGGTGAATCGGTTAGATCCGGAATGTATATCGTTCTGATTTAGATTCTTTTTCCTTGATCAAGAATAGGCGATCCATTTTCCAACATCGAGGTTCTTGTTGATCGGTACATCTTGTTCATGGCAGATTTTGATCGATCGAAGATCTTTCATCAAAGACTACATGGGGTGTTTCTTCCACAAGTAGGGGTTAAATGCATAGAGACCACGAAAGCCTTGCTAGATGAGAATATCCTAAAATATACCCTCATCTCGACTTGGCATAAAAAGTCTTCTTGTTGACTCTTCCCATGTTGTGTATGAAAAATTTACTCTAAAAACATGGAAGTAAAGAGACACGAGGTTTTGTCCTTCTTCCATTTATAGGGTGTTTTGTAGTGAGCCTTAATCCCGAAGACATCTGCTACGAGTATGGCATCTCGGTGTTTGATTCTTACGCCCCGAAAAGCGACAGTATCGCGTGTTCAATTTACATTGCGCGGCGAAATTTCTTTGAGAGTTCGTTCGCCAGTCGGCTACTCCATTTTGTTGAGGGCGTCCCCGGTGATGTTTCATCTTTGTATACCAAACTTAGAGCAAAAATCGAGCAATAAAAGAGAGTTCGTAAATTTTGCACTTTATCGTCGATTTTTACTGTGACACCCTTCTCATTTTGTAATCGTTTTAGCAAATCTCGGGTATCTTCGTAGTCGTCTCATTTTTTTTTGTGTAAGAATATAACCTGTAAACTTGGAATAATCATCCACGACATTTAGAGTATATTTATTCGATTGAGATCGACCTGGTGTAATCGTCCGAATAGATCCATATGAAGCATTTACGATTACTCTCTTTGGATCTTGACGTCTTTCCGAATTCCCTTGAATGAAGCTTTGACACGTTTTCCTTTCCGACATGCGGTACATGTCTCGATCCTTTGAAAATACTTCATTCGGAAGTCCTTCTACTAGACATCCTTCTTTATTTTGTTAAGAGTTTTAAAGTTCGAGATGGCTCATTCTTTTTTGTCCGAGCCAACCGCTTCTTTTGGAACTCTTGACAATTAGGCATGCATTTCTTGGGCAAATGTTCCAATCACCGTAGATCGTCCCTTTTCTTGAACCGATTAGCAAAATCTGTTGAGTGGCTCGATTCTTGATAGTGCATTGATCGATCGAGAACTCAACACCGAAATCCGTCGCTAATTGTGAAACCGATAATAGGTTGTCTTTAGACCTTGACATCTGAGGACTCAGAGTTACTTGTACATCGTCGTTCTCAGGTTAGAACCCTTTGGTATAGCGAAGTTATCATCATGCGAAGAAAAATTACCGCATGAACTTCATTCTATGTAAGAGGAGATGTTTGCTTCCGGTCGTATCTTGAGGCATCATTGTCGATGTCTTGGATAGTTCTTTGCTTACCTGCCTCGCTGTTGGCGGACCACCGCGAACTACTTGATCGGATCGGTCGGAATTTAGAGTCGCTTTTGGATTGGGTCACGAGGGGTTAGGATTAGTTTTGGGGAAGTCATACAAAGCGAGCACTTATTGTGATCGAGTTAGATCGAGAAGGTGCGATTTGTCTCCGTACACATCCAGCATAATCATACATCTCTTTATATCTTTACTGTTTTGTATGATTATTATTAGTGTGAACTTTGGATGAATTAGAAGATTTAGGATTTTCCTTTTACGTTTGTCTTCTTTATCGATTATGGTTTCGGGCGGCGGCCACAGATTTCGATTATAGAGGGTAATACGGCTGCTTAAAAGATTAAAAATCTTTTCTTTTAGCATAGGTGATTTTTCGCGGTTTACTTAGCGTCTTATTATGCTTTATTGTGACCTTGATTGAGTCTCGGATTGTCTTCCCTTTTACGGGTTGTCTTTTCGATTCCCCGATCCGCTGATTAGGTTGAGGTTTTCTTCGAAGAACCCAGTTCTTCTCCGGTGATTTCTATTGATGCTTTACCGGTTGGGGTCCATTTATTTCGTTCCTTACGGTTGAGCACCGCCTTTACCTCAAGCAATCGTCCTTTCCTTATTAGATACATATTTGGCTTTTGATGTATCTTTGTCGAAAACTCGTCTGAATACACCTTTTTGAGATGAATCAGTCGGGGCTTTTTGAGGATGTGGAAGGGTTGTCATAGCAATAAGTCCTTCTATTAATCGTTGTTCGAAAAATAGGCGTTCATGTCTTGAATCGGTTTTAGATGATTTTGATAAAACCTCCATTTTCTTACGCAGATTATCCTCCGATGATTTTAGACTTTTCATGCTTTTGGAAAATCGTTGAATTTTGCTTGTAGGATTTTGAAGTCATCAAACTTGTGTTTTTGTTAATTGCCGGTGATCTTTTGATCTGTCTCTAATTCGAAGCTTTAACCGAGAATTTTAAATTCCTCGGTTGCAAAGGCGGTTTAATTGATCTAAGTTCGAGGCTTTACATAGATCATTTTTCTTTAGAAGTTGATTATTTGGGTCCTTGCTTATCATTTTCGACTTTCCACTATAGCGTAAGTGTCTTCATCATTTGAGAGATCCTCAGCGATTGCTCGAGTAGAGTGCAGTCGATCTCCCCCCGTGTCTTGTGCTAATGATAACGAAGCGGAAAGCGAAGCGGAGGTTTGGAGGTTCTGCCAGTTGGTCCTCCCGCCATCGGGCGATCTCTCATCATCGTCGAAGAGAATATCGATCTTCGTTTTCATAGAAGTCCGGCGTACTTCTTGTCAGGCGTAGTCTTCTACTGAGATGGTATCGAGTCCTCGGAGGCGGATAGAATGTCGATTCTGCGTGTCGACAACCATAGCTCTTGTCTTTATAACGTTGCTCTCTTACTTCTTTTTCTTTTCTTTTCTTTTGGCGTCAGTGCAGGCGATCTGGCGCTATAGTGACTAAGACCTCCGGTTGAAACCTTTTCCACCGATCCGCCTTTCGCTCGGGTGAATCAGATCACTCATGCGTATGACCCTATCGGTGATTTCGGCTTCGATAGTAGTCTGAAACTTCTTATTTGATTGGTTATCTCTTCGCCCCCTCCGTCGACTATCTTTTTCCTTTCATCTCGTGATCCCTTCGATCATCGGATCGGTTCTTTTGGAGATACGTTGGGTGATCTCCCTATCTGGAATCCTCGGTATGTTGATAGTCGCCATAGAATCTTCGATACTTACCAAGTTGGACGTTTGATTTCTCAAACTTTTACGGTAGCGAGCGATCATTACGCTGACTCACTATATTCCCAACGAGTTCGTTGGCCTTCCCGTTCTATTTGGCGGTTGCCTTAAAAATTTTTGAAGTTGAGGCTTCATCGGGCACCTCATCTTCATCCGCTTGTCCTCTCTCAATCAAATCGAACTTCGTGAGCTTTAAGGCTCAAGAACAAAATTTGCAGCTTCATTTTTGAGATGTCTTGGCAATCCTTGATCACCGTGACCTTCATATCCCACTTGGTGAGAGACCTTAGAATTTTGTAGTTGATATCTTTTCGAGACATCTCTACCAAGTTCTCGGCTTGTTTATAGACATTGTAATTCTTCCATCGAGTTCGTTGATGGTTTCGTTGAAGCGAAGATCTTGGGTTTCTCGAACTTCACCGATTCGGCTTGTAGACTACCGTCTTTTATCTGTTCATTTCCTCGCGATTTTTCAAAAGTATCCCACATTGCTTTTCAAGCAGATTTGAGATACTTAATCTTTTCTTTTGGTGACCTTATCCATTGTTTTTTCATGATAATATGCCTTTGCGATAGTATCTAGAGTATCACGGTTTCCTCTCTTACGCATCCATCAAAAATTTGGACTTTTAAAATTACAAAGACTTCCGGGGCAAAATCCAGATCTCCTCCGACCGGGGTTGTCGTAATAAATGATGATGGGTCCTCTTTCGATGACTTCCATCATTCTCCCATGATTGAGCCTAGATGATTTGACATATATATGGCCCAATCTGCATACTCATCGATTGAGAACTTTAAGAGATCATGATACATACGAGGTGTTATCCATCTTGAAAGTGATTTTGGAAAATGAATGAGTTTTAAAACGGTTTTTCAAGATCGATTCGATTGACCACAAAGATTAACCCTCAAGAATCGATGATACCTGAGTCGATTAGTCGTAGAACCAACAACTCGATACCAACATGAGGTCCCGAAAACGGGTTTAGTGAGCGCGTGTCTAGAGGGAGGGTGAATAGACTTACGAAAACTTTTCGTCTGCGGTCGGTGTGAGGCGATTAATTTGATCAGTCGCGAAGTGAATCGGTTTAATTGATAACCAACTTATCGATCGCTGAAGCGGATCGGTTCGGAACTATCGGTTTAAGCGATGTGTCTGCGAAGCTTAAGTTTTACCCGTGAAAAACCGGTTTTGATAAATCATTCTAAGATTAATCTTTTAATCGGTTAATGAAGTGTCAGTATGATCGATCGAAGCTTGGTGCTTAATGATCTCAACTTGAATATGTATCTTGCTTTTAAAAAGGTTGTGTGACATTATGTGAGCAAATTAATCAAAGCGATAGTAGCACAAGATTTATAGTGGTTGGACAAACCAAATCACCCACGTCCACTCTTCCCTATCAAAAGGGGCAACTTGAAACAACCAACCGGACTTTGTTTTATGTGTAAGTCCAACACAAGACACCAACTAGATGTTTAAAGAGTTCACACTCAACCGATCAAAATCGGAACTAAAACCCTAGTCCGAATCTTCTTAAACAACTTAACCTAACTTGGGGGTTTGGGTAAGATTGTTGAGGTTCAACTATGAAATCTTTTCTTCGCGTATAAGTAGCCTAATCAACTAGATGAAAAAATTTCTATCTTTAGAACTTATGGGATGAACACTTAATAAAAAAAATATTCTTCTTGATCGTGTTCTTGTGCGAATCAAATTAAGCTTGAGCTTTTTGATTGTTCAAATAGCGTTTTTTTGTTAAGTAATTTAGTGTCTCACTTCTAAAGTGTAATCCCATATATAGACCTTGAAATCAAAAGAGTGGAGAAGAGAATTTGAACTTGTGCTATATTTGGTAGACTTCTTGCGCTTGATGATGACTAGCCGGAAACCGAGATGGCGCAAAGCGTGAATTTGTACTTTGTAGCCCGTTCTTGAGAGGCAAAATCAAATCCATAATTCTTGGCTCCGATCATCGTGTCTTGTTCTTATTGGATAAACGGACTTACTTTTCAAAGGTTATTCTTCCAACTAAGCTTGACATTCTTCTTGTTCGGATCATAGGCGTATGATCGGGTGAAACATCGATTTCACCGGTGGTGACTTGATCGGTCCGAACCCGATCGGTCTACTTGATAGAGTCTTTAGATGCCGGTTGACTTAGCTTCAACTAGCAGACCCGGCTGATGTAGGTCTTCTGGTCTGATCTTCGAGTATCCTGAGTTTGAGCTTCACGACTTCAGCTGAGATATCTGACTGAATTAGATCGATCTGATCTTCTTTTTTCTAGCGCGTTACCGCTTTGATATCGGTTTGTTCTTTGAGTCTTCAGATCTGACCTATACATATTGAGTTCCCCCTCAATATGTGACCTATCTATTACATCGGTTGTTCTATACAAGAATTATCAACTCGGTCTCATATGCGTAATATAAACATCGATCATTCCAATGCGTCCGGTCTGGCCCTATTACATGTGTTGTTGGAACTTTCATCAAAACTATAAATTTCCCAACAAGATGTTTGGAAACTCATTTATTCCATCATCTTACAGGATAATAAACCCCACTAACAATGGTCCTTCTATATATAGCCTCGGCAGAGAGTAATTTCCCTATATGTGCATGGTCCTTCCATATATAGCCTCGGCAGAGAGTAATTTCCCTATATGTGAAATATGTTCACCAACTTGCATATCCTCTTTCCTCCACCCAATGCCTGATGTGTCTTGAATTCTTTATCACAAATGATACATAATTTTTTTTTTTTTTTTTTGGTCTGATTGCGAAGCTAGAACAATTTCTGACCTCAAAACTCGACTTCTTTTGTTGTTGGAGCTTTATTTCTTAGTACTCTCAATTGATTATTTGATTTTGGAGACCTTCTCTGCTTGACTACATATTCTTTCATGACCTTGAACGTTTACATAGGAATCTCATTTCGTAACTCACTCGTTTTGAGATCGCTAGTGATAGAGTTTGGAAGAAGTACACGAAACAGGAGCTCCTCTTTAAGTGTATCACCTCACATTGTCACACCTTCGAAACACATCTCTCTTCAATTGAATCTGATAAATTCCTCCGGCTGTATGTAAGGATCTTATTTCCATAATCTTTCCTGGCTCTATTTTTCTTTCAATAATGACTTTATAACTCTAGTGTTAATCTTAATATAGGATGGATCGTTCATTAGTTTGTGATTGATGTATATGAGGTATGATTATAAATTTTCAATTTTAAATCTATAATGCAAGGATTGTTGAGTTACTCTAGCTTAGGCATGTAGGGTGTTATTTTAGATTTGTGGGGGCACATGTCATCAGAATGAAGATACTGACATGTTGAAAGAGCAACTCTATTACCTGATTAGAATGTTGTCTAAAACTTCTTTTGTAGGAAATATCTACATTAAAGATACCAAAATTAGAGCTAGAAGATGGTACTTCCAACTGGTTCTACTATTATTTGCCAAAAGGTAAACTCATAATTGTGAAATGCACATAACATAGATATTATGCATTTTCTAAGGAATATCTCAAGGATTCAACCTGATGCAGAAATTTTCTAACCTCAAAACTGAGTTTGAGGTGTGGCAATGGGAAATTTAAAGAGAAGGGTATGTCGAGATCATATTTTACACTGTATATCTTAATTGGAATGTATTTGGTCATGATAATTAGTTCATTCGGACGTTGGAATATGTCGAGATCATATTTTACACTGTATATCTTAATTGGAATGTATTTGGTCATGATAATTAGTTCATTCGGACGTTGGAATCAATTTAGAAAATATTGTAGTTGTAGTTGAAAGCATGAATTGAACCGTTCATATTTTGACTTTCTGTATTGGATGTATGAGGTAAAGTTCTTTCTGTCCCAATTTGAGTTTTAGGCGTTCCATTTTTATTTAAGAAGTGTAGTTTTTATTCATTAGGCCTGTGAAAATCTTTATGTTACCATCTCACGGAATGTGCTCCATGCAAAAGTAAAAAAATATTACCTTTCAATTAATTAAAAATAATTTTATGAAGGTAATAAATACTTTCTCCGTTCCAAATCAATTCACAATTGACTTTTACATTTTTTTTGAAATGAGTTTTTGCAGATTAAGAATTTAAATGATACAAAATTCATTTAAGGAGAGTATGATAAATGAGGTGTTCATCTATCATACCCCTACTTAAAATTCATTTTATCGTTTTAATTACTAATACAAAATTCACTCGCAAAGACGCGTGTAAAAGTCAACTTTTAAAACATATTGTCATATATTACATATTTTAAAATATATTGTTATATATTTCCAAGTACGTAGTATTATTGTCCTTAAAACACAACCCTCAAAATTATTGTCCTAGAAAAATATTTTTCCCTTATTATCACATATTTACAGGAAGGAAATTCTACAGCTGGCTAATGAGGGAAGATGTCCATGACTTTATTTGGTGGGATGTAATGCTAGATTTTTTTTTTCTTTCTTTGTAATAGAGAAGCTCCCTTTTTCTTGACTAGGTGTTTGTCTTAAGGAAAGTTTTCTCCTGTCAAGATTTTTAATGAGGCTCTGGCCTCTCGATTGGCTTGTGGTCTTATGGCTTTAGATTTTTTTTTAGTAATATTTACTTAGTTACGGAATTGAGTTTTATAAAGATGACAACCTGAGGAATATATTAGATGTTTTTAATTGGATGGCCTTGTATGAAACTATAATGGAGTCCTCATTTCTATATGATGTGGAAGATTTTTTTTTAAAAGGCTAAACTATTAACATGCATCTTTTACTTTTCACATCCACGTACTAAATACACTATTTTTGAAAAATATTAAAATACTAATTACGGCACCTACCCATATTACCAATTTTGACCCTTCTCCCTCTGACTTTCTAGCACCAACCAACACAACTCTTTGCACATACCTAACGTCTTAGCGGGCTTCGCCGCTTCTCAGTCGTTGTCAACTCTAAGACGCATTCTACATTGTTGCATTTTATGTAAATCCTAAATCCTCAATTCGTCCTATTACCTTAATTCCCTCTACAAACTCTCCAAATACTTATATTGTAGGATCAAATATAATATTTGACCTTATTAATAATTAAGTATCCAAAATATATATTACACATACATCTTATTTTTATTCTTATCACTAATACACATGATGTGATATTGACAATCTTCAGGAGTTAGGGGTACTCTAGTGTAATTATGAGGATTCAAGGGCTTAATATGCTAAAGAAAGAAAGATGGTAGATTGAGGGCCGCTTGATTGAGGGTAATAGAAGTGGGTAATAGAAATTACTTCTATTGATGTTGCTTGGTAGAAATAGAAGTAACCTCAAATGATACCCATCATTGATGTTGTAACCAAGCAATAATAATGTAATCAATAACCCTTAGTGATTGACCCCTTAATGATACCTATTATCATTACCATTCTCTAGTCATATTAGGTAGGCCCTAAGTTAAGTTTTTGAGAAATTAGGGGTTTATCGGTAAGCATGTCAGATTATCTTCCTGAAGAGATTTCGATGGAGATTCTTGTAAAACTCCCTATGAAATCCTTAATTTGCGAAACAAGTCTGTGCAAACGATGGCGGTGTCTCATCATAAGCCCCTCATAATTACTCTCCAACACTGGAAATCAACCTCTTCTTTGGCGCTATGATGATCATTAAGAGTATAAAATGAATATAGGGTTGGAATGTATTTATTTTAATGTTAAATGAAATAGAAAAAAATATTTTACCTATATTTATAATATTTTCCCAAAATATTTTACCTATATTTATAATATTTTCCCTTACATTTAAATTTTTGATATATTACATGATTTTTTTTTTCATTTTGATGCAATGCACTATTTGTGAACATCTTCTGCTTTTGAAATCAGACATAGAAAATAGGCTGAAGCAACATGCTAGAAAAGTTTACATTGCTAAATAATACGAGTTTGAAATATTTTATTTTTTCTTGCAATTTTGAATTATTTTCTTATAAACTACGTTGATTGTCACTTGTTGACGTCGTCCCATTGCATATATCAAAATATTCAATTTGAAACATTACACTATATAAACGTCCATGATTGAAAAAAATAGGTAGTAGTGCTCAAAATATTTTTTTCTGTATTTTTTTATTTGATTATTTACATTCACAAATATAAAATACAGAAAATATATGATACATATTTATTAAAAGTGAGAATTTAATGCTTTTCTAGCTCTCGCGAGTTCGTTTGACATTGCATAATTTTATGATTTTCGTTTAGCGAGGACAAAATTGTCCTCATTAACACCGAGGGCGCTTTTGCCCTTGTTAACAACGAGGGTCTGTGATTGCCCTCGTTAAACGTTAGCGAGGGAAAAATTACCAAGGGTTATTTTGCCCTTGTTAAATGACAACTTTACAAACTCTATTTTGCTCTATCCTTGACTAATTTTTTTTTGGTCTTTTATGGATAGACATTAATGTAGTAAGGGAAAATATGTCAAAAGGACAAAAATGAATTTTTTTATCAAGGGAAGGGCAAAAAGAGTTTGAACTATCAATATAAGACATTTTTGCCAATTTTTTGTTTTTACTTTGCAAATCTACCTATGCAGGTGTTTGTTCCGATGAATTGGGAGGGCAATATGAGGACCCTGGACACTTGCAATGATCGAGTACTCCAAAATGGTGAGTTAGTCTCTTTGTTTTTTCTTTTTTTTTTTTGGTTGGGGGGGTGGGGGGCGTTTTTGTTCTTAACCGTAGTGTGATGAGAATTTTTATTTCACATAATTCACTGTACAGAGAGAGGTCTCATTTAACATACATATGGAGGAGTAGAGTTACAATTGAGAAGGTTGCTAAAGAGATACTACTTTTTATTTATTACATTACTTCGCCTCGGTTTACACTTTTTTTTGCATTTTAGTGTTGGTACATGTTAGAAAATATATATACATTTTGATTTAGGATAGGATTGTGCATCTGTGACCAAAAAAAGTGTGAGTTGAATCACAAATGATCTCATATCTTTGACGTCAAATATATTTTGTTCTATAAATATTTTTGATGTCAATTCAGTCTCAATAATTTTGTCCAATTTTAATCCCAAGTTGATCAGATTTACGTCCTTTTACCATTTCAATTTATTTATCAAAGTGATATCACATAGTGTTGTATATTTGTGTGGGTATTGGAGTTAATGATAGGTTAGACACAGCGAAAAATGATGTTATCTTTAAAGGTATTAATTCCTCCCACACAGATGTAAATGGTTCACAAGGAATTAACCTTCCAGGATACAAAACCTATTCCACGGAAATTCGATAGTTACACTCTAACAAATTTCAGAAGCAGAAATCACAAGTGTGTATATAAAACTCAAAATAAAGACTCGATATATAGAGAGACTCGACTTTCAGTGTTTAGAGAAAATTGATTCTCCATGTCTCGAGAAAGTCTAATTCTCGATATCTCGAGAAAGTATAATTCTCGATATTTTCAACTCTTCACACTTCCCGAGTATTTATAGATACTCAAGGATTGCACCGAAAGGTTGCAACTCATCGGAAAGTCATGTTAGCCAAAAGGTTGCTACTTTCACTCAACAAAAAGTGCAACTTCACCGAATAATCACGTTGAACCTGAAGAGTTGCAACTTCACTGAAATTGTGCTCTTTCGTAAAGAGCTCTCTCGACTTATTATATTATGTAAATAATATATACAACACATAGTTCATGTACAACAAATTCAAAACGAATTTTGCACAAAGTGCAGAAAAATTCAAAATTATAAATATAAATTCAAAATTTACATATTTAAATTTGAAATTTAGATATCTACATATGAAAAAATAAAATTATAGACATTCTGGATTCATCTTCCTCATTTTTCTTCTTGCACGGTGCAAAAAAAGAGTTGCACAAACGTAAAAGATTCTCGCACATGTGTAAAAAATTAATCTATCATCTTAGATCTCAACATAAATCCCACCAGGAAGCCTATTTCCCAAAAAAGTTGGAAATTTGTCCCAAAGTAATACGTTGCTTTAGCAGGGGAGATAAAGAAGTTACTAGACAATAAGTTGGCCAAGCAAGCAAATAAGCCACAATGGGTATCCAACACGATGCTAATCAAGAAGGTGAACAACTCATGGCGTTTGTGCATAAATTTCACCGAATTAAATGAGGCTTGCCTAAAGGATTACTTTCCAATGCCACACATCAATAAAGACGTCAGGGCATGAAATTGTGTCTTTTTATGGATGCTTTTGTTTCCATCATCATCGATCTGTTGGGAGATGAATTTAATAAAGATATGATTTTGATTAGATCCCAAAACCCCCGAAAGTATGACATGTTCGATAATCTTGATAGTTGAGTCGATTCAGCTTTTAGAGTATTCAAGATGTTATCCGCAAAATGTATAGTCACAGATATAGATCGATAGATCTCAAGATTCAAGAACTCAAGAAGTTTATGAAGAAACCGGTTTCAAGTTTCAAATATGAAACCGAATATCAAGACTTCAAGATGAAATCAAGAATCAAGACTCAAAGATGAAGACTCAAAGATATCGGTCCAAGATATCCGTAGAGGACTCGTAAGACGCCAAGACTCAGAAGACGCCAAGACTCGGTAAGACGCCAAGACTCAAGACTCAAGACGTCAAGACTCAAGACCAAGACTCGTAAGACTCAAGACACGTAAGATGTAAGATCAAGAATCAAGATCAAGAATATCAAGGCACAAGAATTATCAAGACTCAAGAATGCATCAATGCTCGAAGATAAACCTCAATGTTCTCGAGGCAATCAAAAATATCTATCCGGCGGATGCACTATCGAGAAGATCGCGATTCCTTAGAAAAAATAGATATTTGCCAAGACATTCAAATGCGCATAAAAGGAACTAAGACAAAGTGTTGTTAAGGTTATATCACTCGAGATTGTAAACTTGAAAGAGCCGCTGAGTTGTCTACCTTTAACCGGAGACAAAAGTCAAAAAGAGGAAGACAAAGATCGCATTATATCGACAATCGACAAATGACAGATCACTGAAAAGATGTCAGAAGTACTAAGTTCCAGACAGCAAAAAGTGATAACCGGCTACATGAAAGGCTATTGCATAAAACGTGTTAGAGAGTGTCAAACCCTAAATATAGTCCGTTTTCACACACCATAAGAGGAAACTCACGAAGCTATCTCTTCCAACGGATAGTTTTTCAAGAGTGACCTTGGTGTATGCCTATAAATACTTGTGACCCTCTACATTGTAAGGTTACGAGAAATTTATAAGCAACTCAAGAGCTCAAACTTATTATTGCAAGTTGAAGCACTCGAAAAACCGAGAATTTCCCAAGTGCTTTAAATCGAAGAGAGCTCATTCCACTAAGCCTAGCTTGATAAGATATATCCAAAGCTTAGTCGAGATATCCTAGCCTTTGCATTGCTCTTTATTGTAAAGGATATCTCATCCTAGTTGGAAACCAACCAAGAAACCCCAAACCCTTTGGAAGGTAGTTTTGAGTGTGATTGTTGGTGAGATTGGAGTTGTAAAGAGTTAGTAAACTACATTGAGGTAGTCAGAAAGCTCTAGAGAAGAAGTGAGTAATCTATCTTGGATAGACATAAAGCTTGTGTGAGTTTTGAGTTAGTAAACTACAGAGGTAGTCAGAAAGCTCAAAATTAGAAAGGTTAGTAAACTACAGAGGTAGTCAGAAAGCCTTAGGAAGTGATTAGTGAATTTCTCTGAAGAGATCGAGAGAGGGACGTGGGAGCTTGAGTCTCGAACCACTATAACTTCTTTGTGTTCTTTTGCTTTGTTTTTGCTTGATTTATATGTTGCATTACTTTGTTTTGAAAGCATATTTTCACTGATATTCAGTTGGAATCAATCCACTGAAGTTGCATCTGAATTAAATCACAGAATAATAACTATTCCATTGAAAGGAAGGTTTTCAGCAAAAGCATTAAAACGAGTATAAACTTAGGGCCAACCATTCCGCACATCTGAGTAGCTAGAACATATAGTTACCAAACTGAACTTACTCTTCTGAGGGTTCAGTAAGTTAGTTATCTGATCCAAGCAACTCAGGATCTCTGAAAACTCAGGATCAGTTGGGATTATCTGAGGTATCTGAAAGCAACTCAGGATCACTGTCTCAGATAGACTTTGACTCAGAGCGATTTGTGCTTCTCAGGACCAAATCATCAGGACAACATGACCCAAGCTGACTTCAGTAAAAGAAAAAGTTTTAAAAACACTGAACACGTGTATTCCCCCCATACACGTGTAAGACTCGTTTGCACCAGGACCAACAAGTGGTATCAGAGCAGTGGTTCAACTTGACCACTGGCTTTGTTGACCAAAGTTTTATTTGCTAAAATACTTGTGGTCTATCCGAATCGATCTTATTTCTTTGAATTCTTAAAAGACTTCGGATAAAAATGTCTTCTAAGAAACTTCCCATGTTCTCGAGAGAGAACTATGATTTATGGAGACCGAGAATGCAGGCTCACCCGTATTCTAAACATGAACGATGTGGAGAGTGGTCTCCGAAGGCCATTCCAATTTCTTCGTGGTGAATCCCAGAGAAATGTAAAAATGAGAGAAACGATCCTGCATCAGAATTTCCTAAGTCTGATGACCAACTGACTCCTGAGGAGAGGAAGTTAGTCAATCTAGACTATATTGCTAAAGACACATTATACAGTACAATTGATGATGGTGTGATGGGAATGATTTCTCACTGTAATATCAAAAAAGAAATTTGGGATACACTAATGAATGTGCCAAGCACGATCATATCAAGGAAAACAAACTTTCAGTTGCAATTGGAAAGTTTGATAGTTTTGAAATGGATGAAGGTGAATCTATAGACAAATTGGAAGTCAGATTCACTAGCATTATGAATGATCTAAATGCACTTGGAAAGAAATATCCACAGAGAGAAGTTGCATTGAAAATTCTTAGAGGTCTTTCTAAGAAATGGGATATACATGCAAAGGGTGATTGAAAACACCAAAAACATTAATTCAATGCCATACCAACAAGTCTTCTCTCGAAATGAAGGCCCATGAGTTCGTAATTGATAAGAAATCTAAAAAGTCGACAAAGAAAGATGATTCATCATCTAGTAAAAATGTGGCTTTCAAAGCCAAGGATAAAACCTGTAAAACTAGAGAGTCTGAGAACTCCCTTACTAAGAATCAGGATGAGCTTGAGGATAAGCTAGCACTGATAGCAAGGAGGTTTGAAAGACTTAATAGTCGATATGGAAAATACAAAAACTATTACAGGAATCACAGGTACCAGAAGAAACCTGAGGACAAATCAACTGAAAAGAGAAAGGACCTGAAAGCTGAAGGGTCTTCATACAAAAAGAAGGATTCCAAGTCCAAAGAAGAAAGTGATCAGGATGATGATTCCAACAGATGCTACAATTGCCAAAAGAAAGGTCACTTCCAGTATGATTGTCCTGACCTAAGTGCTAAGGAGAGAAAAGAAAGACAAGCTAAAAGAGACAAGAAGTTCTCCAACAGAAAGGCCATGGTTGCAGAAGAAGAACATTCTGAGGAAGGATCTAGCTCTTCAGATGAAATATTCTCGGGAGCAAGGAAAGTGATGATCTCTGCCTAATGGCCGCTTGAGGAGGTAAACTCTTCTTTTCTCTCGTTGTTGCTCCTACACTAAAGACAAGAGTTATCAAGTTCCACTGTGAACAGTTATTTTGACCTGATGGATTCTTTTGAGAATCTAATGAAGGATTATGCTGTTTTACAAGAACTGCTAAATGAAACTCAAGAGCAGAATAAGGAACTTAAGGCTGAAAATCTTAAGTGGAAAGACTCTAGCAATACTGAAATCACTTCTCAATTAATGGGAGCTACTGATGAACTGGATGTTCTGAAAGTACAACTCTCAGAAAAAGAGAAGTTGATAGTGACCCTAACTGAAAAGCTAGAGAAATCCACTGAAGAGAGTCAGCTGATCAGAACTAAGTTCAATGACCTCTCTGAGAAGCATGAAACTCTACAGAAATGTGAGGATAGTCTTGTGAAGCTAACTCTATCAATAATCGTGATCTAAAGTGATAGATGAAATTCAAGAGTTATCGAAGAGACCGCCACTATAAAATCTGGATTGGGATACATTCCAGGGGAACCTCACAAGGTCATCTAAATGTTTGCATCAAGTAAAGAAGAAGACAATTTTGTAAAACCAAAGGGCACCTACACTTCAAATCAAGAAATGCCCAAGGTTGTAGACAAGGAAAAGGACCTATGGTTCCAAAAGAAACTCAATGATCGGTAAGAAAGCCCAAACCTCGGTGAAGGCTAGAAAACCCGAACACTCGATTGGAAAATTTCAGCAAGTACTTCAAAGCCTCAAAGCTAAGAATGCAAACTCGAAAGGATCTCAGACCGAACCATCGAGGAATCTTCGAAGAGAAACACTTTCAAAGAGAGACATTCTCAATCAAGAGACCAAGTCCTCGAAGATAATGAAAGACCCAAATTTCAAAGACATGCAACCCGAACCCCACTTGCCTAAGGGTAAAGGTTACCTAAACCCGAAGTCAACAAAGATTCGCACCGACCGCATTGTAAGCCAAAAGAAATGAACAAAAGGCCCGAACCAAAGAAAAATTCAAAAGCTCATGTTCATGCTAAGGCTATCACTCATACACAGAACTACTAAGGCACCCGAGTAGTAAATGTGTATGTTGATGTTTATGGAAGACATATCGCCCACTCTAAAGTGATTTGAGTTGTCGAAGCGATTTGGATTCCGAAAGGTACAACTAACCTTGTAGGACCCTACACAAATTGGGTACCTAAGAATTGATCTGCTTTTTTCGGAGGAAAAACAAGGGCACTGAAATGATTAAAGATCACATAAAGACCGATGAGCAGAGATGAAAAGGCCCTCACAGATGGTATCTTGACAAAGGGATGCTCAAGACATATGACAGATTCAAGAAGATACTCAAAGACTATGTTGAACAAAGAGACCCTCGAGATCACTTTTTGGAGATAACTCCAAGGACAGATCAAGGATATGGAACTTTGGAAATCGACTTCGCCTCATATCCATGGTGTTTCATATGTATCCGGATTGAAGCATAACTTGCTTTCAATAAGCCAATTCGTGATAAGGGGTTTTAATGTTGAGTTCTCTAAGAACTTATGTTATGTGAAAGATGATATCTCACGTAAAATATTACCGACCGGGTACTAGAAAATGAAATGTGTATCTTGGGTTTGATTGGAGTTCAACTCCTAAAGATACATGTTTGGTTGCAAAAAGTTCCACAGATACCCGCTTGGTTATGGCATAAAAAGAATGAATCACCCGAGTTTCAAAACCCCGAATAAGCTTGCAAGATTAGCTCTTGTGAGGGTTTGCCTAATGAAGTGTTCAAGAAGGAACATATTTGTGATGCGCGCGTGCGAGGAAAACAAATTAGAGCATCATTTAAAAGCAAAGTAGATGTTTCTACCGAAAGAATACTTCAGTTGTTGCATATGGATCTTTTGGTCCAATAACACCAAAGAGCACAAATGGCGTGAAACACACAGTAGTAGTAGTTGATGACTACTCAAGATATACTTAGGTCATATTCTTACTCAAGAAGAAAGAGACTCGAGATAAAAGCCGCATGAGTTCTTGAAAAGGCTCAAGATTGAGAAAAATCGAGTGTGGTCAAAATCGATCCGACAAGGAAACCGAATTTATAAACCATATTATATCCGATTATTGCAAAGAAATGGAATTACTCATGAAACATCACCGCAAGGACCCCTCAACAAAATGGTGTTCTTTGAAAGAAGGAACATGACTCTAAAAGAAGTTCTCGCAAGGACAATGATAAAAGCCGATATTCCTAAAAGATTTTGGGGTCAAGTCGCCAACACCGCATGCTATTCACATAACAGATCCATGCTTTTCTAAGAGTCAAGGCAAAACACCCCTACGAGCTTTGGAATGAAAGGAAGCCTCTTGTTTCTTTTTTTTTTTCGTGTGTTTTGTTGCAAGTGTTTCATACACAATAATGGTAAAGATCATTGAAAACATTTGATAGCAAAGTCGATGAAGGAATATTCTTAGGATATTTTGAAGTCAAGAAAAAAGCTTTCGAGTTTACAACCGTAGGACTCTTATTGTGGAGGAAACACCTCATGTTGTTTTTTGATGAATCTACTTGTGTTCGTAAGAAACAGAACATGATGCGTAAGAACCCACCAAGAGGATCACCAGATTAAGCCCGAAAAAGAATGACAAATCATCCATCGAACTCGAAAGAAGAAGCTCACCACTATCTATGATTGAGAGACTCGGACTCGATAAAAGAAGTTCGTGATGGAACTTCGGATGGTGGTGAGACTCAGGAAAGCCAACACACCAAAGGTGACCAATCCGAACAGACACCGCCGCCTGCACTCGGTATGTGATGCCAATGAAGATGTGGTCACAGCTGAGGTAAATTCTGAATCTATCAACCAAAGGGGAACAAATGTCTCTGACAATGTTCTGAATGGAATTTCCCCTGAGGAAGATGATTCCCTTTCTTCTTTTCTGTTGTTCCCTGAGTTTAATGAACTAACTGAACCTAACATTTCAAATGTTGAGGATACTATTGAAGGGGGAACATCTAGAAGAAGATGGTTAGATAGTCATCCTACAAGTCAGATTGTGGGTAATCTAACTGAAGGTGTCAAAACAAGAAGGTTCCATGGTGAGAGTGCACTATTATGCTGCTTCCTATCAGAGAAAGTGCCTACTGAGATTGGTGAAGCTCTACAAGATTCTCATTGGATTACTGCTTTGCAAGATGAGCTGAATCAATTCTCAAGGAATGAAGTATGGAAGCTAGTGGATAGACGTGAAAGGCACAATGTTATTGGAACCAAGTGGGTATTTAAGAATAAAAGAGATGAAAACAACAACATTGTAAGAAACAAGGCAAGGCTAGTTGCACAAGGTTATTCCCAAGAAGAAGGCTTGAATTATGATGAAACCTTTGCACCAAGGCAAGACTAGAAGCCATCGATTGTTTCTTGCATATGTTGCCCACATGAAGTTCACACCTATCAAATGGATGTGAAGAGTGCATTTCGAATCGGTGTGCTTAAAGAAGAGGTTTATGTAGAACAACCTCCTAGTTTCGCATGTAATCGACCAAGTTTACGTGCTCGTAAAAAGCCTTGTATGGTCTTTTAAGCAAGCACCCGAAGCATGATATGATACTTTTTCGGTTTCATCGACCATGGTTTTGTCAAATGAACTCGCTGATAGAACTCGCTTTCGGGATAGAAGATGGGGAAGATATCTTCTTGGTTCGGAGATATATGTTGATGACATCATTTTTGGATCTCCAAACCATCACCGGTGAAAAGTTTTCAACACCGATGAAAGGCAAGTTTGAGATGTCAATGATGGGGAGAGATGAATTTCTTTTCTAGGTCTTCAAGTGAAACAATCAAAGGAAGGAATCTTCATCAACCGTGCAAAGTACACCAGAGATCCGATTGCCAAGTATGGTGTATAGACTGCAATGCGCTAGGATTCCCATGAATACTAACTACAAGATGGATCCCGATTCTCAAGGCAAATAAGTAAGTCATAATCGATTATAGAGGAATCATTGGATCATTGCTTTCTATCTCACGCCAAGTAGGCCGAATATAACATTTGTTTGTTGATATGTGCAAGATACCAAGCTAATCCTAAGGCTAGTCACATGGTGGCTTCCAAAAAAGATACTGAAGTATCTTAAGGGCACAGTGAATAGAGGATTATGGTATCTAGCTGATGATAACCTTGAATTAACCGGGTTACTCGATGTCGACATGGAGGTTGCGTGATTGACAGAAGTCCACTACAAGAACTTGTCAATTTCTTGAAGTAAGTCGATATCTTGTTTTCGGGTGAAACCCGACTCGAGCAACCAAAGATTATCGGGTCGGTCAATACACGGTTACGCAAGAAGGCCAGCGTGCTCGTATTCTTTGCCTCGCACAACAATTAAGGGATTATAAAGTTGTAGCCAATGAAGTACCAATATTTTGTGACAATAATAGTGCCATTGCTATTTCACAAAATCCGGTATTGCACACCGATGCAAGCATGTGGATATCGACATCACTTCATCCGAGATCATGTCGAGAAAAGGACATCGGGATGGAGAAAATTCATATTGATAAGCGGAGAGTCGATATCTCGACTAAACCTTTGGTTGAATCAAGATTTCGTGAACTATCAAATGAATTAGGGATGTTGATCCAGTGTATATAGTAAATCAAAATTGAAGGTTTTCGGATGCATGAAGTTTTCTCAGGATTCCACTTAGAAACTTCGGGATAAAATTGAAATCTTGAATCGAGTCTCGTGAAACTCAGATCTTCAAGGTCAAGACTTCGAGATATATTCAACCCATTCAAGACTTCGAAGATCATCATCGACATTTTATCAAGGTCAATACTCAGTAAGACTGATAGAGGGAAATTAGTCTAAGAAGTAATGACTCATGCGACTCATTTATTGCTTAAGTGAAACTCAGTAATCATTTGCAATAAATACAAAACACCTGAAGAATGTTTTGGGCAGGATCTTTGAAATTCCTAAGAAGGTCAACAATCATTAAATGCTCTGTTGCTTTTAATCACCAATAAGGTTAAAATGGCGGCTTACTTTTCGGAGGATCGACCCTTCGCATACCCGATTAATCGTCGATTAATCTCAATCGTTGTTTCTCACCAAACCGGTACGACTTCCCACGATCTCACGATATATATTCTTTAAGAAGCCATTCAAGCCAATTTTTATTAAACCATTCGTTCCCAAAATCCTCTGCAAAATAAAAACTCTTTTACCCAGAAAAGCTTCATCGCTCCAAACCCTAAATCTTCAAATCTCAAAATGGCTCCTACCATATTCGAAAGATTGGCCGAAACAAATAAGACATGGTATGAATACGTGGTTTCTTTGGAGAGTACTTCAAATGCCAAGCACGAAGAAGAGGATCTCCACTTGATTCGGTTAGCGAAACTGACAAATCTAGTCGCAAACCGACCAGAGGCGGAGTATACTCGCGAGGTAATAGAGTTCGTCTCTAATTTAGAAATAGATGAGGATGATTGTATTGAATCCAAGATTTTTATTTCGCATCTTGAATAATCAATGAAGTATGTGGATTTTGTTCGAGAGCTTTATATTGTCCCTAAGCATTTGAACGATGTTTTTGAGTTGTGCGATAGGGGAGATGATCCCTCATTGTATATGTTGGGACGGGAGCAAGAGTATCTTGATGGGATTACTGAGAATCCTGTTAAGTTTGAGGCAACTCTGCATATGCGGCATCTAAAGCCGAAATACAGAGTGTTGATGGATATTGTGGGTAAGTGCATCATGAGTCGATCTGGAAGCTTTGAGCAGATCAACACTCCCAAACTCTGACTTATGGCGGCGATTGAGGACTCACCCACCAAGGAGTTCAATTGACTGAAGTATCTGATCAAGGTGGTGAGTGAGCAAGCCAAGGTCATAAAAAAGGAGGATGGCGTTATATCGATCAAAGGCAGGATCCTCCATGACACCAAAATAGCTTTTATTTTGGAAATGTGCCGAGAGGAGGAGGATATCTTTGCCAACTCTACTCCATTCCCTAAGTCCAAAGTAATGTTCAAGCCCATTGCTGCAAAGAGGACGATCAAAGGGAAGAAAGAGAAAAATGTGGAATCACCAGTTGCGGCTCAGGCTGCTGTCGAACATCCTTAGACTGAAGTTAGCCTTCACCGAGCTCCAAAGACAAATCTCAGGATGGGGACCAACAAGGGGATGATGAGAGTCAATCTCAGAAGGAGAAAGACTAATCGATGTCGATCAGCCGGGCCGAACATCCTCGATCGAAGTTAGCCTTCAGTAACTTTTTTGCACTATTAATAATTATGCGCCAGATTACCGGGTTCCTATCTTTAAATCAGAATGTCCGATATGCGATCGAGGCTCGTGGACACCCAAGCTCGTGGTGAATCCCAGACTCAGACCGAAGTCCCGGCCCCCGCCAAACCAAGCTCAGTTCGACCGAGACTCGGATGAACAAACCAACCTCGGGAGGCACAACACATCAGATATACTCCTGAGATTGATCTCACCCCGCTGATGGTGAAGTTGGAGAAGGTTGAGCCAATCCTGACCAAAGTTGCTCAGATCGAGGAGGCATTGGCCAACCAAACTCAGAAGATTGATAGATTGAGTTCTTCATAACTGGTGCTACTTCAGGATACTCTGACAGAAAAGCTGACCTCCATGGAAGGAAAATTAGAAGAGAAGATGGAGGGTTCAAGGTCGAAGCTTAATGCAGAAGTCAAAAAAGCATCGAGAGCGCATCTGGATTCTAGAAGCAAAGTTGGTAGAGAAGAATGAGATGCTGGTAAAGAATGTTGTTGAGGAGATGAGCTCAATGCTCATGGCCAAGATGACAGACATGTTCAAGGAAGCTCTCTCAAGCCAATTTGCTCATCTATCTGAAGAGCTCTCAGTGGCGAAGAACCACCTTAGGAGGCTCGAGGAGGAGCAAGATCAGATGGCAGGGGAGGTGCGGAGTGTCAGTAAAGAACAATATCATATGGACACAACACTCTCCAGGCTTCTACCAGAGTATGGTTCCAAGAAGGGGGAAAGACCTGGAGCTGATCTCAGGAATTTATTGGAACATACTTTGAAAGGCAAGGTTGTTAAGGATGCTGAAAAGAAAATCATTGCCGAAGCCATGAAGGAGATCGAGGCCACTGAGAAGCTAAAGTTCAAGAAGGTGGAGAAGTCAATCTACACTCAGGTTTCAGAGGAAACAATGCAAGAAGTTGCTATAGAGAAACCGAAAGGTAGAGGAAGAATTGGCAAAGCCAAAAATGCGTAATTGCCCATCAAGAGAAAGGTCAGGCGATGGGAAGAGCCTGAGGGCAAAAGAGCAAAGGCTTCTAAGCCAATTTGGAGAAAGCTGATGCTGGATATTGAAGAATCTGAGGTTGAGCCAAAGAAGAAGGTCTTCAATACCAGAAGTGCTCTGAAAACACTCCAAATTGAACAAGTAAAGAAAACCGGCCGCTTTTGTTTCGTGTACCAAAGGATCGTAAAAGGTAGAAGAAGAGCGTAAAAAGAAGAGGAGGTTCAAAAAGTTCGCTAAAAGAGGAGAGGGAACACAAAAGCACATAAATGGCCGCGATGTTGACAAAATGGATGCCAAACTCAAATTTCAACGATGCATGGGAAGAAATTAAAAGAACTTTTTGGTTCTATTATGATGTGCTCAGAGAATGGAGAGGGGAGAGCTCAGATCCCAATGAGGCTTTCATCGACTATCTCCTGACCTTCTATCCTAAATATCTTCAAGGCTGGATAAATCTTAAGGATGAAGGAAAGGTGCATAACCGCCTCGTCCATACTGCATTCTCCTCCCAGTCGGAGAATGGTCGGTAAATGAGAATGCCATTTCTCAAGAAATCACTCAAGACGCCATTCAATTAGTCCGACAGGAACAATCCCGATATCATTAAAGAGAGAGATGCGCTGAAAAGAAGATATTACAGAATGTTCAACCTTGAAGTCCCTGCTGATGAGGTGGAAGAAGATCAGAACTGAAGAGCCCGAGCTGGAGAGCAGAAGAAGATAGAAGATAAAGACTCAGAAGATTCATGTAATCCTTTTTTTTTTTTTTGATTTTGTTCAGATAAGATTCATTGTAACTTGTAAACAGTCTACCTATCATCAATGAAAACTTATCATTTATGCTTAAAAGATAATATCTCATTATCTTATTTACATGTCTTTTACTTTTGATATGCCTGAATGTTGTCTCTGAATTAATTGTTGGAAAATTACGTATTTGGTGATGAATCCTTTGAGAGATTCATTACTGAAGAAATTGTTGGGAGATTAATTGTTGGGAGACTCATTATGTATGGAAATTGTTGGGAGATAAAACCAAACTTGTAATAGAATAAACTGAAACCTGAGTATATGTTAAGTATGTTTGTAACAAGATAGGTTTTGGTATCATCAAAAAGGGGGAAATTGTTGGGAGATGAATTTAATAAAGATATGATTTTGATTAGATCCCAAAACCCCTGCGTATGACATGTTCAGGATAATCTTGATAGTTGAGTTAGGATTCAGTTTTAGAGTATTCAAGATGTTATCTGCAAAATGTATAGTCAGCAGATATAGATCGTGATAGATCCAAGATTCTCAAGAACTCAAGAAGTTTCAAGAAACCAAGTTTCAAAGATGAAATCGAATTCAAGACTCAAGATGAAATCAAGAATCAACACTCAAGATATCAATCAAGAATCAGGACTCGGGGAAGATGAAGACTCGAAGATATCGGGCAAGATATCCGTGAGGACTCGTAAAGACTTCAAGACTCAAGACTCGAAGACTCAAGACTCGTAAGACTCGTCAAGACTCAAGACACGTAAGACGTAAGATCAAGAATCAAGATCAAGAATATCAAGGCACGCAATTATCAAGACTCAAGAATGCATCAATGCTCAAGATAAACCTCAATGTTCCGAGACATCAAAAATATCTATCCGGCGATGCAATATCGGTAAGATCGCATTCCTTAGAAAAATAGATATTTGCCAAGACATTCAAATGCGCATAAAAGGAACTAAGACAAAGTGTTGTTAAGGTTATATCACCTTTCGATTGTAAATTAAAAGAGCCATTGAGTTGTTTACCTTTAACCGAGACAAAAGTCAAAAAGAGAAAGACAACATCGGTATTATATCGACAATAACAAAATGACATGCATCAATCGAAAAGATGTCGGGTACTAAGTTCCAGACTGCAAAAAGTGATAACCGGCTACATGAAAGGCTATTGCCTAAAACGTGTTAGGGAGTGACAAACCCTAAATATAGCCGTTCTTCACACACCATAAGAGGAAAACTCACGGGTTATCTCTTCCAACGGATAGTTTTTCAAGAGTGACCTTGGTGTATGCCTATAAATACTTGTGACCCTCTACATTGTAAGGTTACGGGAAATTTATAAGCAACTCAAGAGCTCAAACTTATTATTGTTGAAGCACTCGAAAAACCGAGAATTTCCCAAGTGCTTTAAATCGAAGAGAGCTCATTCCACTAAGCCTAGCATGATAACATATATCCAAAGCCTAGTCGAGATATCCTAGCCTTTGCATTGCTCTTTATTGTAAAGGATATCTCATCCTAGTTGGAAACCAACCAAGAAACCCCAAACCCTTTGAAAGGTAGTTTGAGTGTGATTGTTGGTGAGATTGGAGTTGTAAAGAGTTAGTAAACCACATTGAGGTAGTCGAAGCTCTGTCTAGAGAAGAAGTGAGTAATCTATCTTGGATAAACATAAAGCTTGTGTGAGTTTTGAGTTAGTAAACTACAGAGGTAGTCAGAAAGCTCAAAATTAGAAAGGTTAGTAAACTACAGAGGTAGTCAGAAAGCCTTAAGAAGTGATTAGTGAATTTCTCTGAAGAGATCAGAGAGAGTGGACGTAGGAGCTTGAGTCTCTGAACCACTATAACTTGCTGTGTTCTTTGCTTTTTTTGCTTGATTTATCTCGTTGCATTACTTTGTTTTGAAAGCATATTTTCACTGATATTCAGTTGGAATCAATCCACTGAAGTTGCATCTGAATTAAATCACAGCCTAATCACTATTCCATTAAAAGGAAGGTTTTCAGCAAAAACATTAAAACAAGTATAAACTTAGGGCCAACCATTCCGCACATCTGAGTAGCTAGAACAGATAGTTACCAAACTGAACTTACTCTTCTGAGGGTTCAGTAAGTTAGTTATCTCGATCCAAGCAACCAGATCTCTCAAAACTCAGGATCGGTTGGGATTATCCGAGGTATCCAAAGCGCCAGATCACCGTCTCGATAGACTTTTGACTTAGAGCGATTTGTGCTTCTCAGGACCAAATCATCAGGACAACCTGACCCAAGCAGACCTCAATAAAAGAAAAAGTTTTAAGAACACTGAACACGTGTATTCCCCCCCATACACGTGTAAGACTCGTTTGCACCGGACCAACAAGATCACCATGCATAAAGTTGACTGTAAACACACCTCGCTCATCATCGAAAAACATACATTCTTTGGAAGAGGATGCCTTTTGCTTCAAGAATGGAGATCAACCTATTAAAGGTCGGGTCAATCGGATGTTCGCAAAATGAAATCGGAAGACCATGAAGGTCTATATTGACGACATAGTAGTAAAAAAACGAGAAGAAGGAGGATCATCTCACCCAAACTTTTGTCATACTTTAAATTTCAACATGAAACTCAACCCAAAAAAGTGCAACTTTTCGAGTTGGGTCGAACAAATTTTTGGCCACATAGTAAGCCTACGAGGAATAGAGGTTAACCCATCCAAGATTCAGGCCATCCTTGACATAAACCCACCCCCACAACATAATAAGGTACAAAGGTTAACGAGATGTCTAGTATCTTTAAACAAGTTCATATCGAGGGGGGGACAAGTGCAAACCTTTCTTCGAAAAAATGAAAAAGTAAAAATTCAATTGAAGCAATCCTTTCTTCGAAAAAATGAAAAGGTAAAAATTCAATTGAAGCTCGCAGAGCCAGATCGCATGTATTCCAACCCGTTTAACCCCACCATATAATCAAAGGCCATGACTGATTTATTTTATTGAGTTAATGCTTGTATAAATAGGCTAACATATACTATCGAGTTTGGGTGCACTTAATAAATTGGCAAATTCTCCTATGCACCATTTGCACCAATTTTAAATTGGTGCAATTGGATTTTTTTTTTTGGCAGATTTTTTTTCCATTTTTTTTTACCTGACTCGAGCCGAACTCGTCCCGACTGGTTCATGGTTCACCTGACCGAATAATTAATGATTTAGGGTTTAGGCTTTTCCTTTTTTTTTAGTTTTTTTTTTTTTTTTTCTAGTCCGACCCTAACGTGGGCCCAATTCCGAATCCGACCCAAGTGATTCATGGTTTATCCGAATTCAATGGTTAATGGTTTAGAGTTTAGGGTTCATGGTTTAAGACTTTAAGGTTTAGGGTTCATGGTTCATGGTTCGTCTAAATTTAAATTGAATCAAAGGTACAATAGGTGCACACAAACATCACTCTAACAAATAATTCACTTGTCATCACATGACTATATAAGTAACTAGCACAGTGCCCACATGTTATGCGGGAGTTTTTAATATTTAATATAAAATTAACTTTAAAATTATATATTAATATTTATAATTTTTAATTGAAAAATATTATATTATTACTTTAAAATTTTTAAAATATATTAATATGCAATTAATTATCACCTACATCATCACCCTTACTAAAATAATATAAAAAAATCATCAATGTATTAGTGTATATATGCACCACACACATAACACATATAAAAGTTTATATTAAAAAAAATAATATGAGTTAGGAATTTTATTATATTTTAATTATATAATTTAATTAATGATAATGGAAACTATAGATAGCATATACTTTTATTATTTATTTTTAATTTAATTTTGAATGAATTTATTATTATTTTATCAACATGTATGCTAGGTTGAATTAGTATAATCATGCTAACACGATAAAAAAACTCTCTTGATACCAAACTCTCTATATAATTGACACATTATCAATGTAAATGAACAGGCACTACAATAATGCAAACTTATTCTAAAAGGGGAAGAACTTGTATAACTTTCTGTCCCTCCCACATCGAGTAGATAACAGAGGTAATATGTGAGGTAAGCAGTATGCAGTATTAAAAAAGGTAGGGGGTGCACCTCTTTCCATACTTACCTGGACGGGGTCAATGGCGGAGCAATAAGGCCCATGGCCTAGGGTTGGCGACCTCCATTGCACTTAGGAGGGGTGCCGCTAAGGTCGGCCCAAGTGGTCGAGCCTACGTCATAATTTAGGTCGAGGGGGCTCCTGCGTCACAAGGCCCCTGCCCAATTCCAGTTTAAATTGAGAGGAGAGATGCTATGTAAAACAACAAAACCGACACCATACTCCAGATTGTCGTCATTGAAAGCACTGTATATGTTAGAAAATATATATACATTTTGATTTAGGATAGGATTGTGCATCTGTGACCAAAAAAAGTGTGAGTTTGAATCACAAATGATCCCATATCTTTGACGTCAAATATATTTAGTTCTATAAATATTTTTGTTGTCAATTCGGGCCTCAATAATTTTGTCCAATTTTAATCCCAAGTTGATCGATTTACGCCCTTTTACCATTTCAATTTATTTATCAAAGTGATATCACATAGCGTTGTATATTTGTGTGGGTAATGGAGTTAATGATAGGTTAGGCACACCGAAAAATGATGTTATCTTTAAAGGTATTAATTCCTCCCACACAGATGTAAATGGTTCACAAGGAATTAACCTTCCAGATACAAAAATATATTCCACGGAAATTGAGAAGTTACACTCTAACGAATTTTAGAAGTAGAAATCACAAGTGTGTATATAAAACTCAAAATAAAGACTCGATATATAGAGAGACTCGACTTTCAGTGTTTAGAGAAAATTGATTCTCCATGTCTCGAGAAAGTCTAATTTCGATATCTCGAGAAAGTATAATTTCGATATTTTCAACTCTCCACACTTCCCGGTATTTTATAGATACTCAAGGATTGCAATCGAAGGTTGCAACTCATCGGAAAGTCATGTTAACCAAAAAGGTTGCGACTTTCACTCAACAAAAAGTGCAACTTCACCAATAATCACGCTGAACCCAAGAGTTTC
The DNA here is from genome assembly GCA_037126765.1 of Stenogyne calaminthoides. Classification (NCBI taxonomy): domain Eukaryota; kingdom Viridiplantae; phylum Streptophyta; class Magnoliopsida; order Lamiales; family Lamiaceae; genus Stenogyne; species Stenogyne calaminthoides. The sequence continues at coordinate 6,046,344 of JBBCBC010000009.1, forward strand.
AACTTCATCAAATTGTGCTTTTTCGAAAGAGCTCTCTACATATTATATTATGTAAATACATATATATACAACACATAGTTCATGTACAACAAACGCAAAATGAATTTTTGCACAAAGTGCGTAAAAATTCAAAATTATAAATATAAATTCAAAATTTACATATTTAAATTTGAAATTTAGATATCTACATATGAAAAATAAAATTATAGACATTCGATTCATCTTCCTCATTTTCTTCTTGCTTGCGGGAGCAAAAAAGAGTTACACAAACGTAAAAGGTCTCCGCATGTGTAAAAATTAATCTATCATCTTCGATCTCAACATAAATCCCACCAGAAGCCTATTTCCCAAAAAAAGTTGGAAATTTGTCCCAAAGTAATACGTTGCTTTTAGCAGGGGAGATAAAGAAGTTACTAGACAATAAGTTGGCCAAACAAGCAAATAAGCCACAATGGGTATCCAACACGATGCTCGCTCAAGAAGGTGAACAACTCATGGAGTCTCGTGTATAAATTTCAATTTAATTAAATGAGGCTTGCCTTAAAGGATTACTTTCCAATGCCACACATCAATAGCACGTCGCAGTATGAAATTGTGTCTTTATGGATGCTTTTGTCGGCCATCATCGGATCACCATGCATAAAGTTGACCGTAAACACACCTCGCTCATCATCGAGAAAAACATACATTGGAAAGAGGATGCCTTTTTGGCTTCAAGAATGGAGAGCAACCTATTAAAGGCTGGGTCAATCAGATTTTCGCAAATGAAATCGGGAAGATCATGGAGGTCTATATTGACGACATAGTAGTAAAAAGCGAGAAGGAGGATCATCTCGCCCAAATTTTTGCCATACTCAGAAACTTCAACATGAAATTCAACTCGAAAAAGTGCAGCTTTTCGGAGTCATTTAACAAATTTCTTGGCCACATAGTAATCCTACGAGGAATAGAGGTTAACCCATCCAAGATTCAAGGCCATCCTTGACATAAACCCACCCCCCACACAACATAATAAGGTACAAAGGTTAACGAGATGTCTAGTATCTTTAAACAAGTTCATATCGAGAGGGGGACAAGTGCAAACCTTTCTTCGAAAAATGAAAAAGTAAAATTCAATTGAAGCTCGCAGAGCCAGATCGCATGCATTCCAACCCGTTTAACCCCACCATATAATCAAAGGCCATGACTGATTTATTTTATTGAGTTAATGCTTGTATAAATAGGCTAACATATACTATCGAGTTTGGGTGTACTTAATAAATTGGATTTTTTTTTTTGGCAGATTTTTTTTCCATTTTTTTACCCGACTCGAAAATAACTCGTCCCCGACCGTCTTCATGGTTCACCCCGACCAATAATTAATGATTTAGGGTTTAGGTTTTTCCTTTTTTTTTAGTTTTTTTTTCTAGTTTTTTTACCTGGTCCGGACCCGAACCTGGCCCGACCCGAATCCGACCCAAGTGGTTCATGGTTTACCCGACCCGAATGGTTAATGGTTTAGAGTTTAGGGTTCATGGTTTAAGACTTTAAGGTTTAGGGTTCATGGTTCATGGTTCGTCTAAATTTAAATTGAATCAAAGGTACAATAGGTGCACACAAAGCATCACTCTAACAAATAATTCACTTGTCATCACATGACTATATAAGTAACTAGCACAAAAGGCCTACATGTTATGCAGAGTTTTTAATATTTAATATAAAATTAACTTTAAAATTATATAGTAATATTTATAATTTTTAATTGAAAAATATTATATTATTACTTTAAAAATTTTAAAATATATTAATATGCAATTAATTATCACCTACATCATCACCCTTACTAAAATAATATAAAAAAATCATCAATGTATTAGTGTATATATGCACCACACACATAACACATATAAAAGTTTATATTAAAAAAAATAATATGAGTTAGGAATTTTATTATATTTTAATTATATAATTTAATTAATGATAATGGAAACTATAGATAGCATATACTTTTATTATTTATTTTTAATTTAATTTTGAATGAATTTATTATTATTTTATCAACATGTATGCTAAGGTTGAATTAGTATAATCATGCGAACACGATAAAAAACTCTTGATACCAAACTCTATATAATTGACACATCATCAAACTCACCAAAATATGAAACATAAGCAATAATAACTCTCTATTAGTAATATAGAGGATGAACACGATAAAAAGTCTCTTGATACTAAACCTCTATATAATTGACACATCATTAAAACTCACCGTAATACGACACATAAGCAATAACAACTCTCTATTGGTAATATAGATGAATTATATAGAGAAAAAAGTTTTTTGGTTTCATAACTTTCCTGTAATTTATTTTTTGTCCCAAAAATTTAACTATCCAATTTTGGTCCCCTAACTATCTCAATTGTCCAATTTTGGTCCCATTTTTATTGAAAAATAGAAAATTTTATCATTTTCAAATATGCTAAGTCACGATCGCTTAAAAAATGAGGGTTTCGAGCTCGTGATTCCGATGTGACACACGACCGCTAAAAGAAAAATTCATTTTTCTAAAAAATTAGAAAGAACAAGAAAATTTCTCCGGCGAAAAAAAATGAATTTTTAACGCCCACGCCAACTACGCACTGAAACCCCTAATTTTAACCGGCATGTGACTTGTGTGTGATAAAAAAAAGGACAATTTTATGTTTTTGGGCGAATATGAGACCAAAATTGGACAATAGAGATAGTTATGAGACCAAAATTGAAAAGTTAAATTCTTTGGAACAAAAAATGGACTACAGGAAAGTTATAGGACCAAAAAACTTTTTTTTCTTGGATTATATATGTAAATTAGAGCCAATATGCATGCACTCACACTGAATTTAGCGTCAATCCTCTTGAACGGGGACTAAAGTATTAACGTTTTAAATATGAACAGGTGCTACGTTATTAATAATGTCACCATGCTAAGCAAACGGGGAAAATCGTAAGAGGATAGGGAACATTAACTTATGAATTTTGTGTCCCACATCGAGTAGATAGCAGAGGCAATATGTGAGGTAGGCAGTATAAAAAGGGTAGGAGGTGCGCCTGATTCTGTACTTACCTGGACGGGGTCGATGGGCGATCAACAAGGCTCATGGCCTAGGTTGGCGATCTCCATTGCACATAGGAGGGGCGCCCGCCTAAGGTCGGCCCAAGTGGTCGAGCCTACGTCATAATTTGTGCAAGAGGGGGCCTGCGTACGCGCGGCCCCTGCCCAATTCAAGTTTAAATTTGTTCGGCAATGCAACACAACATAAAATAGTACAGGCGGGGAGGAGTAAAAACATGATTCTGCAAAAATACGACATTTTTAAAAAGGTAGATGAATTTGAGCTATGAATTTCAAACTTTCAACAATAACTTGAGTGATCAATTGTTTGTTCTTGGGAGATTTCCGATTCCCTAGACGATAGTATATGGTTTACTAGTCCTTTATTGGACGTGGATTCCGTTATAATTTACTTGAAAGTAATTACCAATAAGAATGGCTTCAAACAATTATCCCACATCGGAAACGACCAAATAAGGGTTAAGTGTTCGCATGAATAAATTGAAAGGAGAGCTGCCATGTAAAATTACGCAGCTGCGCGGTGAGCACAAAGCGAACTATTCTTTCGCCTTTTACTAAAGAATACCGTGTGCACGCCGCTATTCAAGCAGCATACGCCTCTTTTTTGAAAGGGTTTTTTCTTACTGAAAAACCCCATCAAAACATAGTCAAACTTTAGTTCTTATAATTATAGTTCCAACTTCATTTTTCAAGCTTTATGAATTAAATAAATAAATTAATTAAAAAGCTGACACATGATGCAAGTTATTCAATTTTGGCTATAGTGCTAGAAAGTTCACGTGTCATTCTGGCTATAGTGCTAGAAAGTGCTGTATGATGCAAGTAATTCAATTTTGTAACAAATAACTTAATTATATGTTCAGTTCATGTGTCATATTCTGGCCATAGTGCTACAAAGTGCTGTTCTATATTAACCATTGATACGCTCATGTAAAAGTAAAATCAGTCTTACCTGGAACAATGGAGTAATTATCCACCCTCTCCCACATCGGCAATACACACAAAATCACTTCAATGACACATAGTTAAAATGGCAACAACTGAGATTGTGTAATTCATCTTTGCGCTTGGGGCAATGACGCAGCTAGTGAGGTTCTAACCGAGGCGCGTCTATTGCTGGTTGAAAACTATTTCCAAACCCCCTCTTTGGCTTGAGTTTATCTCTAGCCTTTGAGAATTTTTGAAAGGGCTGCCTTTCTGGTGGCCTTATAATTGTTGGTTATCAAAGTTTTATTATTGAAATATCCAAGCCTCTATTATTTTGATAACATATACTAACAATTCCTAATATAACAGCTCTTGTAAAAAAATTGTGAAATGTGTTTCCGGATTTTTTGGCAGCATGTTTTTGCTCGTTTTTGGCGTACCTTGTGCTAAGAACGCCTACTCTTCTTTGGATAGTTAACTCTTGAGAAATATGGAGCAGACAAGACTTTTCCTTGTGTAGATTAATCATGAACAATCACCACAATGTACAACTCATCCTGATACCTATTGTCAAAGAGTTTAAATCACAGATCGTCCCATAACTTTTGTTGTCCCGCAACTGATATCGTCGTCTATTTAGAAGGTGTTTTCAACCACTACAAAATAGTGATAAACACTTCTAGAAGTCAAAAGTTAATAGAGAGAGCTTTAAAAGTAAGTGCTTCTCACCCATTGAATTGAGCTTGCAAACATCTCCTCAGTTCCAATTTCTCTGACAATGTAAAATTTACAGTCCAAATTCGCCGGAAAAACGCAAAACGACGTCGTTTCGCCTTAATGTTACATAAAAACATACACCCAACATAACTCAATCTATTTGGATGCGATTTTAACTGAGTTGCCTCGCAAGTTTTTAATTTGTCTGCTTTAGAACGGTGCAAATTTGCACAAGAGACCTGTTACTCTTGATTAATTTATGAACTTTAATCTGTCTCATTTTTATACGATCACACAAAAATAGAACTTCCTAAAATACGAATAGAAAAATAAAAAACATAGCGTGGGGGAGTCGCCGATGCTAAAGTCATATTTCTAGGCCGATGAAGTGAAATTGACGCCTGTACCACCATTGTACCACCATCATCGCATAATCAAAGGCCAAGGCGTTGGCAGATTTTACTCATTGGATACTTGTATAAATCTGGATAATATACACCATCGAGTTTGAGTGTGTTATGTGCAAAATAATCTGGGCTCATTGGCACATTAAGAATTACGAATTGCGGCCCAGCTCGCCTCCAACAACTTAAAGATTTGGGCGAGTTGCTCAGAAGAGGGCAAACTCGCCCAACTCACCGCATAATGGGCGAAGTTCGCCCAATGCCCGAACTCATTCCATCTATCAAGAAATGGGGCTAGTTCACCCAATGCCTGGCTAACTCAAGACAACTCTCCTAAGGGCATTTCGCCATTCCCTATCAAAGCCCAGCTCACAAATACATGTATGATTGGGCGTTTGCCAAATACCTTTGCAAACTCGCCCCCGCTTGAAGAATAGCTCGCCTCAAATGGCCAATATGAAGAACCAGAGCCATACTTATGCAATTTGATGGAATTGCGGTCAAGAAGTTGCAAATGAGATAGTAGGAAAGATAAGTCAAAGATTTTCCAGGTACCAAGGCCTGATTTTGGCTAACTAAACACGTCAACAGACAAAATCAGAGAATCCTCCCCAATATGGCCGAGAATCCTATGAAGGAATTGCTGGTTCTACAGCCGCGGACACGAAGGAGAAAGTTTAGGTGCAGATCTCCGTATATCGCTTGCAAAACCCCACTTCAGAATTTGTCCAGAACGACGAAGCGTGTCTAGTTAAGCATAACTAGGATTTAGAGTCCAATGTAGCTGATTCATATTAAATGCTTGGTCGAGCTCGCCTTGGAATGCGAGTGAGACAAGCTGATCATCTTGTACTATAAATATGAGCGTTTAAGACTCATAATGAGGTTGGAAAATTCACATTGAATACAACGGCTTTATCAGCCAACAAAAGAGGTCATCTTGGCCCAAATCCTCTCGCATTTATTTTCTTGCTTTTAACTCTCATCATTGTCATTCAATGAAGAACATTCGTTTTGGTCTTCATTGAATGCACCAACACTCTCATTAATACTTGTTTGTAGTACCAAATTACATAGCCACATTCTACATCTCGTTTCATAAATTTTGGTATACAACAATGTGCACTTGACATATCATTTTCATATTGTTTACCATATTCTAAGTGTGGTATCCAGTATTTCACATCCCACATCGTATGTTTATTAAACCACATCAAAGACACATAGTTAAAAGGGTAACAACTCAGAAGGAGTAATTCATCTTTGCGCTTGGGGCAATGACGCAGCTAGTGAGGTTCTAACCGAGGCGCGTCTATTGCTGGTTGAAAACTATTTCCAAACCCCCTCTTTGGCCTGAGTTTTGCTCAGGCCTTTGAGAATTTTTGAAAGGGTTGCCTTTTTGGTGGCCTTACAATTGTTAGTTGTTAAAGTTTTAAGTATAGAATTATACAAGCCCCTATTATTTTGATAATATACGCTACCTATTCCTAATATAACAGCTTTTACATTCTTATTTAGTTGTGTAGTGAAAGTGGAGTAGAAGACTGTTATCTTGGGCCTACTTTTAAGCTCTCCATTTCGGTTGAACACAACAAAACCGACACCATACTCCAGATTGTCGTCATTGAAAGCAGCATCAATAGAAATTGCTGGCTAGAGAGCTCGTTTTCCGGGAATTCAGGGGAAGAGAAGCTGTAGAGGGCCAAGTGGGGGAGGGAAGGTTTTGTCTAGAATTACGAAAGTTATCCAAGAGGTATTAATTTTGAACGAGAGGCATTTTTTCTGCCTAACTTCTTATGTCCGGCCCATTTATAATTTTGCAATGATTTTATTGCTTGCTGAAACTAATTAATTTTGTGACCCAATGGAAACTCTACTTTTGTTTAAAAAATATTTAAAATATTTGTTATTCTTATAGAACACTAGTAATATTCAAATGGATTGAAGTCGTTAGAAAGAACATTCTGCTAATCCTATCATCTATGAATTTCAAACTTTCAACAATAACTTGAGTGATCAATTGTTTGTTTGGGAAGATTTCCGATTCCCTAGATGATAGTATGTGGTTTGCATTTTCTTTTATTAGACGTGGGACTCTGTTAGTTTATGTGAAAATAATTACCAAGAAGGATGGCTTCAAACTGCAGCAGGATGAGGGGAATGGAGGCAATATCTAATTGTGAACCCACTCAGGTCTGGAAGAAATCTCTAATTGCCTAACAGACATTCGTTCTCGCTTCTTTTTATTTTCCGGTAAGATTTCAAACATGGACGGTTGACAATGAGAGAGTGGGTATCCCGTAACTGGAGGATTCGTACATTCTGACACCAGTAGTCCTCCCTTCATCCGCAATGGTATAATTAGAAGAATGGAGCAGTGACAGAAAAACGTGTGTTGTGTGAGGTATTATCCTCAAGCTTTTTGCTCTCAATTTTGTTATCTCCTTCAGATTATGCTCATCGCATGATTACGTTGTTTTACAGATTTCTCAGGCGATCGAGAGTTAATATTGGAGTGTTCATCAGATTATGAGTGATTATGTGAGTCTTCATCAATATTAATCCAATAGATTGAGTGAATAATCAATCCCTAATATGAGTTCTCTCACAGGTTGTTTGCGTACATGGAGGTCGGGGCTCAGTTGATGGTTGCTGTTTAATTCCTGTTTTCAATACTCTGTTTCGCGTATTGCTTGTTCTTTCATTTTGATTGTGAGACTTTGGGGGATTATCTTGCTGGTATTACTATCTTTTATTTTAATTAAGTGCTGGGACATAACAAGTGGTATCCAGATCCTTACGCTCCCCACTCTGTCTATCATGGCTGAAAACACAAAGATGAAGGATTTGTATGAAGCTTCACAGATACATGAGAAGTTAATTGCAGAAAATGGTGCTCGTATGGGTATACTGTAGACTTTTGGTTCAAAAAGATTGAGTCCAAAACAACTTTGATCCCTAGATTTTAAAATAATTTTATATTTTGCAAATTCGATCTCAACCTTTAGTTTATGGATGGAAACAGTTAGTTTTTAAATGAATTAATTATTTAATCAAATAAAAGTCTAAAATTATAAGTTAATAATAAAAAGTATATAAAAAGTTTGTATATAAATTTAAAGATTATAAAAATAATAAGTTTCCAAACCAAATAAATAATAATAGTTTATATAAAATTTGAAAATTTGAAAAATTATGTATAAAATCTGAATATAATTTTAAAGAGGAGGTACAGAGGGCCGAGAGCTCAAGAGGAAGAAGCCCGATTCCACTTAGAAATTGAATGTGTTAATCAAATCACAAGGTTGACTTTCAAATCTTCCAACCATGCCAAAAAGTCGGGTTTTGAATAGCAAAAAGGAGAGTTTCTAAAAAAAATTACTATACGAAATAGTGAAAATGTGGCCCTCCGAACAACCAGGAACAAAATGATTCATCTAAAATTTTTGAGATTTGGCAACGCGAGTACATCAAAGAGGTCTCCGATGAAACATGTTCATAGTAGTGAATTAAAGAGTCCTAGGTCCAAAAAAGCCAATAGTGTTACTATTAGGTCCAAGGTTCAGTTTAAAATACACTTAAGTTCAAAAGTATAATTGAAAAACCCATAATACCCCCTCCCCCAATATCAACCGCCCACTATCTCAATCAGCCGCCCATCCTCTCATATCTCTTCATTCTCTCTCTCTCTCTCTAATTTCTCTTCTCTCTCCAAAAAATAAAATAAAATCAACACACACCACCACCACCACCACCTATAGCATGCATCCGCTGCTGCTGTCACAACCACCGTCACCACTTGGCCCACTCGACGGTGGTGGAGAGTTTGAAACCCACCCGCAGGCGTCGACGTCGCTGACCATGTCAGCGTCATTCAAGGAGGAAGACGACAAGGCTCGTCACGGTGGAGGGCGTCGGTGAACATATCTGCGCCGCTGGTGGCGGCGAACAGATCTTCGCACCCGACAGCGGCGTGTCGACGTCGTTCAAGGAGATCTGTGGTATTATTATGTTTTGGTGAGGGGATGATTTTCCGCCGCCGACAAAAATCTCAAAAGGTATTTTAATTCTTTCTTTTTTATTTGTGGATCTATTTGTAAATTTTGGGGATAATTAATTTTTTAGGGTTCATCTTTTTGTAATTTTTAGTTGATCGTGGAGTGTGCCGCCTCCTCCGCCGGAAGCCATGTTTGGGGATTCAACGCCGCCGAAATCTGCTGAACAAGAAACATTTTTTTTTTTGTAATTTCTTTCTTCGAATGCTGAACAAGAATTGTAATTTCTCTTTTTAAATGTTGAACAAGAAACGTGTTGTTTTTTATTGATTAATTTAGTTATCTGGGTTTGGTGGTTTCTTTATTTACATATATGTGGTATTTTGGGTTTTTGGTTATGCATATGTTCATACTTTTATGAACATATGCATTGTTGGGATATTTTAGTTTTGATGAATTATGCCAAAACATTATCAACTTGTGTTTTTGAAGCTAATCTACAGATAACAAGTTGAGGGGGAACGAAAGAACAAGTTGAGGGGGAACTCACGAAATCAGAAGAAGATGATCGAGATCAGACGAGGCTGGAAACGAGACTGATTGAGATCAGATGAGTTAGATGAGTTCTGAGTTAACTGATGAGCTGTGCAAATCAAATGTGAAGAAAAGCTAAAGCCAAAGAAATCGTAAGAGAAGGTTGCGTATCGTAAGATGAGCAGATGAGATCGATCAAGATCAGCGTGATCGAGATCGATATGATAACCCTCGATATGCTAACCCGATGTAATCGACCGATGCTATCCCAGATGTTGACCAAGATGTGTTGATCCTGATCCGAAATATTAGATCGCATAAGAAGAAATCGATAGCCTGAAATAAGCCGACCAGGGTCAAGAAGTAAAAGTGACTCCGAGGGTCGATGTCCCAATTCGTAAGAGCCGAATCCTCGCAGAAGTTCTGAAAAATTGCCCACCTGACGCATAAGGTCCAACAAGAAGAAGTCTCACTGAATCAAGAAAACCCGAGACTTAGAAGTTTCGGGAAATCAAGACTCGTGAGAAAAACGAAAACTCAGAGAAAAATCAAGACCCGGATAAACCCGAGACTCAGATAAACCCGAGACTCGATAAAACCTCAAGACTCGTAAGAAATCAAGAATATAGTCAAGTAGATTCAAATGACGTGACCAATGAGAGGAAGACAACCAAATTTTGAAAAAGTCAAGTAATCTTAAGTAATATTATGGATTTGAATGTTATTCTTCCAACTACGAATATTCAAATCCACACTATAAATACAAGGTCTTTCATCATTCTAAAGTGTGGAGAATGTGAAAAAGATGCTACTGAAGAGCCAAGAGCCATATATACTCAAGCATTCCCACCATAGAACACAAAGTCTCAGAGATATACAAATATATTCAAAGAGTGTTCTACCCCAGATCTAAGCACAAATGTAATATCCTGTTTGTTAGAGATTTTCCCATCCTAAGATTGAGGATAAACAAATGTAAGGGAAAATCTCACCATATAGTTGGAGACAACACCAAATCCAAACCCCATTCTCGTGAGAGATAACTAAAGGTGAAGTGAGGTAGTTGTTAGGCAATCCCGAGAGGTGATAAGTCCCGGCTGAGCGGAACCCTGTGAAACATTTGTAGGCAATCCCTGGAGGGTGATAAGTCCTTTGAGGCGAGCCCCGGAGGGTGATAAGTCCAGTTTGAGTGAGAGCTCAGAATATCTCAGAGGCAATCCCGCGGAGGGTGATAAGTCCGCTTTGAAGGAATTTCCCAAGAACAGGAGAGTGAAGCTTGAGTCTCCAAACCACTATACTTTGTCAGGTTTTTATCATTTTATGTTCTTACTTGTCATACGCATTCAATTATAAGCAAAACACAACACATGGGCTTAAAACGCAAAAAATTGGAATCACCATTCCTTCACCCCTGTTTTTATATGCATTTCATGATTTTTCCGCATTTCATGGGTTTTTCACCGGGACCAACATGCATAATTATTTTGCATATGTTCATGTATTCGTGCATGTATATTCATGTATTCGTGCATTTGTGCATGTCGAAGATATGTAAATTTTTTACTAAGAAAGATAAAAAAATATGTTATTTTTTTGTGTAAGGAAGAAGAAGATGAATGTACATTTTTTAATTTAGATTTAGATTTGTAAAATTTTGTAAATTTTCGATTTTTGGATATAAAAATTTCAAATTGTAAGATAAACAAAGATGAATGTATAACTCTTGATTTTTCGAATTGTATCATTTTTCTAGGACCTTCTGATTGATTTCGAAAATAGCAGGGGGAGGGGGAGGTTGAGTGTGTAGGTGGGTTGTAATAATTCAGACTGACATGAGGAATAGTGTAAGTCTTTTCATCTATAGATATTCAGTAGAATGGAGATGTGTGTCTAACTAAAAAAGCTGACTAAGTGAAGGGTATTTAAGACATTCAACCACCCCTTTTGCACCTAAGGGTATTATGTTAAATATTTTGAACCTATTAGCATTAGTGGGTAATATTTTGGACCTATAAGTTAGTCACTCAATTTTAGTTACATCATGTCCAAATAAGAAATTGGGTTCTTTATGGGCTCCACAAAGAATTCAATTTGTGATTGGGCCCGATTATTCGCACCCCCTTAATTGGGAGATACACCCCTCCATTTTTCTTTAATTTTAATGTAATTATGAAATGACTTATCTGTCCTTATATTTTAAAAACTTAAAAATTTGAACTAGATACACCCACCCGATGGAATTTGAAAGGGCTAGCAGTATCTCTGCATGAAAATAAGAAAGAACTTCTCCTCCAAGTTTCTAATTTCAAAA